>JAITYZ010001472.1:0-10191 GCA_027744595.1 Paronellides praefectus | reverse complement strand
ATGTGGGAAGGAAAGAGCAAGCTAAACAGCCGGGCGACAGACTGACAGATCATATTATAAATGACATATTGTACCAGACCACCCAATAATGTATAAAGTCACAGAGCTTCTGCTCTTATTAAAAAAAAAAAAATGATGATGATAAAGATAAGAAATATGAAAAAGGATGAAAAGTCATTTGGTCTGTTGTCGGAGTAGACTGTGAAGAAAGTATTATTTTTCCTTCATAAACAAAGGAAACCTGGTACACTTTCACAAGACAATCACAATCTGCTGCTGATTTATTTATACATGGGTACCTATACAATTTATATTTTATTGCAATAGGGAAAGGAGTCTCCGACGAATTTTAATACTGTCATTTGACAAGCAAAAAGAAGATTACTTGAAACGCTTTCAAGAGAAAAGGGAAGTGGTAGCAGCAGGCAAATAAAAAGAAGATAAGATGCATCTTCGTCTCCTTCAATGTTTTGAAGATGAGGGGGCCTTATTTACTGTTGTTAGTCTATACCCGTTATTATGAATATCCGGTCCCTATTTTTTGCTCAACCCCTTGAGTTTTATTTACTTTTGTGATGTAATATTGAAAGCATCCTCAGTGCTGTCTGTGAGAGTGTGCTTTTTTTCTCCTTCCTGTGTGTTGTTTGGAGAAATGCTTGGGCGTGTATACCCATTTCTGATGGGAACATCACATCCATCCCCATATCTCTCTTTCTTTTCTCTAATAGCTTGCTGGTATAGTGAAAAGGGTTGTTATATAGGTTATTGGTGTAGAAATGGAAGTTGTGTAATAGTCATCATAAAATGAAAAAAAGTTGATAGCAAAACGAAAAAAAAACATGGTACACATGCAAGGTTTTCTTTTCCAGATTACCATTGTTATGTTTTATAAGAATGTATGCCAAATAATATACAAGTGTACTCGCAGATTTAAAAACATACAGAGATGGTTGCATAGAATGCTATTTAAGCATTTGGAGAAGAAGATACATTTCTCAACCACTAACGTTGCCATCCCTATTTCCAGCACCAACACAACCACCTCCACCACCACTGGCATGCATCACTTTCATTTTATACACATATCCTCACTCACACACACACAAACAAAACAATACTTTCTCCTATTTTTACTTAAAACAGAGCGGTATGAAAAGTCGTTGCTCTTGCTCATTTTCCATTCCTTTTTCTTTTGCTTGCATCCTCCTTTTTCCCTCCCCACCACCACCACCACCAACACGAGTCAATGTACAATGAAATACATGATGATAATGATGGTGGTGGTGATGTGGGGGAAAATGTCTATTTTCAAACAAGAAAGTCACTAGAGCACAAACACACACACACAATGTTACATAGATAAATATACTCATATAAGTATATGTACACAACTGAAACGTGATTCAGTTTTACTTGACTTTCTTTCTGTGGTCAACCACTTTTCTCTACAAAATAGAAACACACAAACACATATACCTACCTACCTAATACATTGTTGCTCTGGGTTTAGGGTCTGAGTAGAAAAACATTTTTTTTAATCCAGAAATGTGGGTTAAAATGTTAGTGAATTTAGTACACCACCGCAAAATGCAAGGCAAGTTATTTATTAGTGTTGTTATTATTATTACTAGAGAGCTTGCATATTACATAATTACTTTTCTTATTTTATCCTTAATTTATTACCCTTTGTAATTTTAGCTCTGTGCATGTTACTTAAAACAAACAATGTGGAACCACAAAAATAGGTAGATCCACTTTATTTACATTATCGCAACTCCCACTTATATCCCTTCCCACACATTAAAAACTTTATCTGTTGGTCAACTATTTCCAGCTTGTGTGTAGCAGTATACCCACCTAATTATCATAATAAACCAGCATATTGCTGCAAATGAAAACGAAATTCCCAACAAAATATTATTCTTTCGAAAGCATATTCTATTCCCACGAAAACATAAACATGTTTTCAATTTTCAGCAGCGGCTTATTATGCAAAAGGAATAGTAAGGTAGGCAGGCAGGTACATACAGTAAGCCTCCATATCCTTTCCAGATCGTTATAAACTAGTGATGTGATGATGATGATGATGATAATGTGTGGAATATTACATCTTTCATTTAAGCAACATAAATACCATTTAATACGAGGTTTTAATATAAAAAAGTGGTTGCAACATTTTGGAATGATCGTCACATAATAATAAGTTGCTACATAAGCGAGAGAAAGTTGTATCGCAGCAAAAAGTACACGTAACTAGAAAACGTTTCCCCTCATGTTCAAACTTTTCTCTACATAAAAAAGGCACTTTTCTCTCCATATTTTTCTAGCAACCTCTCTGTCTGCCTGCATGAATCCCACACTTTCCATTTTGATTTAGTGACCAACTTTATACAAGAGCCGAGGAAGGAGGTACGCAAATTGTTGTTGTTGTGTGTAACACGGCGAGAGGTAGAGAATGAAATGTGTTTTTCTACTATATTTTTTTGCATTTATTTTTACTATAACAAAATACATACGCTCCTATTGTACTTGCAATACTGTTACCAACCATACTGCTAGGTTGATTGTCAAAATTGGAAGGCATGAAAATAGCGATGATGATGATAATAATGAAAACCAAACTGTAAATATAGTCATAGGAGCTCTTGAGGACTGCTTGGCAGGGTTTTTGTACAAAATGGATGAGAACAGGACTGTGAACTGCAAGATTAAGTTTTCCTCTATGAGCTGAGCTGAACTTTCTATCACATCATCTCATCACGGTGTAATAATTAACCGAGTAGTAGTGAGTGTAGTCGGAGTTGGAGTGCTTATGATTATGGTAGCTGTGGTAGTGCAAAGTGGTGTAAATGACTGCTTGCAACTCTGAGAACTAAAAAGTGAACTTTGTTTGAGGATAATGATGATGATCAGGATGATAGAGGGAGAGAGAGAGAGTCGTGTGTGGTATGGTGTAGGAATAATAGGATGACGGACGAAAGAGGATACGGATGAACGGTTGGAAAACGTGGAGACAAGACTACAGACTAACAGGGACCGTTGTTTTGACTCTCTCTGGTACAACGCGGGAAGCAATTATTTGCTTGGTTGCCTGATTCTCTGACACTTTTCACATGCCTCACTGAATGACCAAAACTCAGAACATCACCACACACAAAATTTACTGTCCCTTTCCAGTTTTTGTTATGAGAGGAGTTTGATATGTGAATAAGTGTCCGACGACGGGTTACCAAGAACCAAATGGATATATATGTAAGCAGAAGTATAGTATAAACTTTATACTACAGATATAAAGTGTGCATACACACTCACTCAACTTTGTAAACTTAATAATAATAACAGACATTATTTTCATTTTTACGATGCCATAAATTTAGATTATTAGGACATTAGTTAAATGCCTACACATTTATTTATTTAGGCGCAGCGTGAACGAATGAAAATATGGAATGTGTAAGGTATAAGTTCAAGCCACTGCAACAATTTTTTTTAAGACCACCTATTTTTTTTTTAACTTGCTATACCTTTCCATTTGAATTTCCCCCTTGAAGATTTTTGCGCGCATGAAACTTTATTCAAACTTTTCAGTTTACACGAATTCCAAAGTGGGAATGATGAAATAGATTGTTGATATGAATGAATCGTGTCATTTTGTCGTTACTCCTTCACAAATGGTTATTTTCTTCGAAGAGTCGTCTAAAGTAAACACTTTTTAGCTCAGTTTTTCATAATCATAAGACATTTCAAGGACGTCCTTGAAAACTACTTGAGAAAGGCTACACATTTCTTCCGTTTCAGCACAGGTTTATCCGACTCGTATAATCAATTTTAGAACAAAATGTAAACTATTAATATCTATGCATGTATGTATGTATAATGTATATACGCCTAATAGTAACATTAAGCTAATGAATTTCCTATAGTAATCTTTTACACATTTTGTTACACATTTTTTTGTACGCTAATAAAATCATAGAAAATGCACACCTCTAGTACTTTGTTTGTAAACATTACTCAAGATATACATTCACTTGTCTATATCTAAACATTAATTTCCTGTTAATTTTAATCTAAACACGTAGCTCATGCATTTTATTGCTTTAAAACTACAGTAAGAAATTATTAAATATTAATTTATCTATTTAAATAAACTGTATATAAACAGCTAGTAGAAATAACAGACAATCAAAAATAATTTCGTTGTTGAAAATAGTTATAATATTTTATAATTTGCTATGCTCAAACATTTAAAAATTTCACGCTGTTAGTTTGCCTATATAGCTGCACTACACATCTTCACATCAGACAAATAAAAAAACACAGTTAATAAATACGTTGCTCACTCATTCTCTAATCTATAGTTCTACAACTTTCCTTAAGATGAACTAAATAATTATAATGTATGACAATTATTTTAATTGAATTATAACAACTTTGAAGAAAGATAATAAGGGCGAATTTGTTGATTGCATTATTATTTCAGTATTATAACATATCTATCAACTTGAAGTATTAAAAAGTCCAGGTATCCTTTAATAGTATATTTATTCATTTAGTAATTTGTTTGAGGTCCTTTGTCAAATAATTTGGTGTCATCGCGTATAATAAATAGCAGCAGCTTACACACAGTCAACCGTGGAGACCGTTAGACGTTAAAGATGTATTCCACATTTTTAATTGCAAAACAAAACCGAAAAAAAATTCTTTTCATACTTCATTTCAATGTCAAGCTTACAAAAATGCAGAAAAATAACTTTTGATGTTTAGTTTAGTTTAGAATTACACACATTTAACACGCAAGACGTCAAATGAAGTTAAATAATATTTTTTTCAAATAAAAATAAAATCCTCAAAGTCCGAAAACATTCCTTCTCGGCGACCGACCGAATGTATAGAAAGAGCGAAACGTATTGGACACTTTGGCAAATATTTAAGGCATACAACACTTAAACTTTAATTGTGCAAATATTAAACTAGGTTTATAAAATAACTGAAGGGAAATTAAAGAACCGAAATTTTAAAGGAACTTTATGCTATCCGCTGTTGTTATACTTTTTTTGCCAACTCTGCATGAAATATTGCAGGTTGTACTTCAAAAAATAAATGGTACTTTTTTTATGGCCCCCTTAATGCATATTTATTTTATTTATTCTACGTCAGCATATAAAGTGGAACTTAAGAGTTTTTATTTGTCCTCGTCGTATGGGAAGTGAAATATTTAATGTGAATACATACGAGCAAGTAATTAAAAACTTGTCCTAGACAGACAACCGTCGTGTAATGAACTGTAAAATGCGCATATCAAAAACAACCAAACTTTAAACATGGGCGCCATTGTTGTAAAACTTTTCACATGTTCAGTTGCTCTGATGCTGCATACTAGGAAGAAAGAGAGGGAAATATTTTTGCTTGTTTTTGTTTTCAAAAATTGATTCGGCAGCGGAATGTTTTCGGATTTTGCTTTTGTAAAGGAAATGTCGATGTTATGTCGTCATATGTTGAAGCACGACGAATAAATTTAGCAATAAACACGAAATGCACATTATTACTTTTTTGGCGTTAATTTCTTTCCTTTTAAATTACGTTACATAGTAGATAAATATAATCTTCCACCCAAAGCATTTATTTTTTAGAAATCATTTATAACTTAATTATGAAAATATACATAAATAATAATAATAATAATAACGAGTACATTTAATTATTTTTAATATTTAACATTTAAACCTGGAAAATGCGGCCAAGTGTGTTATCATTATTATTAACATAAGAATTACAGAATATCAAATAACTTGATTGCTGATGCATTAAATTGTTGGTGAGAAGAATAATGTATATATATATTTTTTTTTAAATAGTAATAAGTAGTTGTACATTACCGAGTGGGAGTGTCTTGTGGCGAGCCTGACGACGTGGCCGCAGCTTTGCTAGCACTGGTTGAGTCACTATTGTGACCTCTGTCACTCTGGCCATCGGATTGTGCACTTTGGTGGCTGGAGCTGGAAGCCCGACGTGCGGCATCTTGACTCTTTGAGCCTCCAGCTCCATCCGCTCCTCTCGAACTTCCAGCAACAGCAGCAGCATTGGTGGAGGAGGAGGCTGATGATGTCCCACCTCCACTTGCCTGATAACCCCCACCATCCTCCCTTTCAAACTCTGGTGGTGTCTCATTTGGTGAGCACTTTCCTTCAACTTCCTCCACCTATTAACAAATAAAACCAGAAACATTGACATCAATAAACTTTTCCGAAACTCAAAAATTATTGTAAACCATTTTTGCCAAAAAATAAAAGCAGCAGAGCAAAAACAACAACGAATTATTTCCCGTGCCCCCATAAAAAATATCATCTTTAGACTTTAAGCTATTAAGAGAGCCGTTTATTTTTTTTATCCACCGCCTCTTTTGCCTCATTTTCCATTTGTAATTGAATTGAATTGTTTATAAAAGCACAACATGATACTTTTCGGATAATTTTCTACCTACTACGGATAGAAATTCGCAATTTTTAAAAGTGCTTGCCATACCATAATGCCAAAAAACAAGTTATACTTGACTTTTTGGAAAAAGCTTTGCTTGCATGGTTGTTGTTGTTTGTTACCAAACCCACTTATCCTTACATAGGTAAATAAATACAATTTATATATAAAGCCATATTAACATCATCACAACAATTTGATTCCTTTTAGAGCTCCTCCAAAGAGATCTTACTTTGATACTTTTTGAGCTTTTCTTTCAAGTCTTCAATCTAGATGATACGTTCCACTTGGCAACGACGAAACGAAACCCTTTCATTATCCCTGTACCACTGCTACAACCCATAAATATAATCATGATCTCTTTTGCGCTGTAAATTTGCATTCGGAATATGAAACTGCCTCCCATAAATTTCCTTCCTTTTCGGGTATAAACCAACATCATACTATCGTACCACCAGAGAGATTCCTTTTTTTATCAGCTAACAAATCTACACACACCAAAATCTTTCGCTGACAGAAAGAGACCTGGAGAATGGTGGGCTATAGACCAATAGAAAATAAATATAACGGCATAGGAACATGTTCCCTGATTTTTTCTTCTTACATTTAAAAAAAGGGTATCTTATTCACAATCAGTCATCCATACAAGCATAAGCATACCTACACACATACATACCTATCATGCAGGTTTTAGGTATATTTTACATTTTTGGAAACGTTTTTCTTTTAGAAATAAATTTTCAGTACTTTAGTATGTAGTTCAGGTACATGTACAATTCTTTCAAATATCCCGGATAATTTTATGCAGCAGTTCTTTTGTAAAAAAAAACATAAGACAGGAAGGAAGGCGTAGGCGTTTAGAATTAAATGGAGAAAAGCGTAAATGATAGCTACATACATGGTATATATACATATAATGCACAAATAGAGGTACGTATCATATAACTCACAATCACAATCAAAAGGGATTTTGGAAGGTAAGCCTTTTAACATCACCACTACCATTTTTGCCATTTGTTTTGCAGAAAGTCTTTTGATTTTTCTTCGTTTGAACAAAAAACAAGCTCATGCGAAACATATTTTGTGTAGCTATCTAAACCTATGCTTTTTCCACAAAAAAAATATATATGCTTTCTCTCTGCACAAGATTATGGTATAGGTATGTATAGATGCATGGTATATATTTCCTGTACATTTATACTTGAAACTAAGAAGAAGAAATTAAGGTTAATAAAGTGTAAAAGGAAGAAAGGTGAGGAGGGTGTGGGTAGGCGTTCAGCTTGAATTAATATCATCTTGTTCAAACCCCCTTTCTGCTGTTGCTGTAGTAGCACACCTTAACAGCAGGAGGGAAAAAAAGTTAATATTGTGGACTTGTATGATGAGCTGCTCTGCACTTGTAAGTCTGCTTGTGTGCATGACAGCAAGAAAAAATAAGAAGAAACGACACCACTTTTTTCTTACCACCATCAGTGAGTGAACTCACCGTCTTCATCGTATGGTAAACCATGTAACTAATCAAATCATTTATTGCTCTACTCCTTATAAGAATTTTCTGGAATCCTTCATTTTGATGATGAAATGAGACATGTCCTCAGTGAGGACTCCTCACCAGCGCAGCAGTACGTAGAATAATTATTATTATATATTTTTTTTGGTGAAATGTTTCGTTACGAAACTTTCGTAACACCTTTGTGCTTGTATAAAAATAGAATAATATATCGATAGACAAGGGATATGAATTGAATGAACAATGTTTACCAACTTTTCATACACATGTATAATATGCATGTATGGATGTACATTTATTCCATGAAAGTGTAATAAAGCCAGGAGAAACTTTTTTTTTAATTCAAAGGAAATTAGTTCCAAACATAAGTCCCATAATAACATGGATGATATTAAAAAGTGTGATGTGCCCGTATATGTTAGATATATAAACTGCTCACACAAACCAAGTACACGGCTTAGTTTCAATCAATTTTTTTAATAGGAGCGTTTTTTCTGCGTTTCTTCGGCCCAAAGAGCATACATTTCAAAGTGACAACGTACTCCTTTTTTATAAAAAGAAGAAGAAGAAGAAGAAGGAAAAAGAATTGGAACTAAAGTAAGTTAAGCCAAGTTTCATCACAAGTCAGAGGACAATAATAATAATAATAATAATAATAAACTGTTGTTAGCGGGATAATGAAGCAGCAACGCAAGTGAAGAAATGGTGAATATTGGGGTAGCTAACAATGATGAATGATAGCATATTCCTGACCAGTTTTTTACCAGTGCGCCACATTTCCTTCCATTGTTTCGTGTGGATGGGTTTAATTTAACTCTTTACTCTTTACTCTTTACGAGATGCCAAAATCTACAACTCCGTACAGACGTATCTACAAACATACGGAATCAAAAATATTATAAAACACGAAATGTTTTTGAATTCTGCCTAATAATAATAACGTAAAGTTAAAAACTAAGTATTCCTTTTGCTCTTCCACTGCATCATCATCACCATCACTCAATCACATGTACTTAAAAACTCCCTTGCCTCCTTCAAAAAGGAAAGTTTGTTTGGAGCTCCCTCCAAGCTCCTTGCCAATCAACTTCAATATGTCGCGATATTTCAACTGATGGTGCTGCAGGGAGACAGCGAGACAGAGTCATAGTGTAAATACCATTCCACTTATATCTCTGCAAATTTCCTTTGATTACATGGCATGAACACAAAAAAAAACAAATGGGAGTTGAAATACAAAAGAAAAACATACAAAACATACTTTGGCGAAAGGGAGAAAAGGAGAAGAAAACAAAGATATTTTCTCATTCTCCTTCCTTGCTCGTTTATTTACCCCTTTTCCTCTACCATGTTTTCTTGTTCCTGTTTGCTGCTTTCATTCCATCTACTTTATTCTTCACTCTGACTTTTGAAAGATCATGCTTTGTGACAGCAAAAGACAATCGACAAAGAGTAAAAAGTTTGGTATTAATCTTCGTCGTCGTTATAGGAGGAGTAGTAGTCGTCGTAGCAGTAAACCTTTTTATTTTATGTTGGCGTGTCTCTTTGAACAATGAACAACTCAAGATGAAGAACAACAACAGCCTTAAAAAGATAGAAGAACCGCTACTATGCCGCCCTCCCTTTCAATACTTTTACTGCTGACTCCAATAATATATTATGTTATTTGTATTGACTGATTCCCTCTTTTTTCTTTCTCCGGAGGAGAAGGAAAAGTATCAAGTTTGGCTGGCTTGGAACAGGGTGCAAAAAAAACGGATATTTTTCCCTCACATTTTTTGGGGCATGGCGTGGACATCTTACAGAGTAACAACAAGCTATTTGTTGTGTGTGTGTATGTGTATGACATCATATTTTTGTTGGTGAATGAAATTTTCGGCAAGTCAAAGAGAGAGAGAGAGAGAGGGAGACAAAAATCCCTTTTCGGTCTTTTCTTCATCTTGTTTTGTAGGAAGACTTAAAAGCACTTTAGAAAAAAGTATATTCTAAAAATGGACAAACAAATTTTGATCAGAGATTCAAAACTTCCACTATCCACCTCTTTTTTAGTGGAAAAAAACCACTTTTGTCCACTGTCCACTGTCCAGTGTCCGGTGGACACCTTTTATCCATAGATTCAAAACTTCCACCATCCACCTCTTTTTTAGTGGACAAAAGGCACTTTTGTCCAGTGTCCACTTTCCACTGTCCAGTGGACATTGATACTC
>JAITYZ010001471.1:0-44292 GCA_027744595.1 Paronellides praefectus | reverse complement strand
TTTGCAGTGGTGTGGTTATACTGCTTTTGCATCTGCTGCTCCTACCAAAACTAACAGCAGCACCCCTATCACCTTAAAAAAACATATACGCAAGTTTACTCAGCCTCCAGTCAAGTTGGAGGAAAAAAAGTAGCCACGTACTTACGTTTGGAGAATTGAAAGAGAAAAGAGAGAGAGAGGAGCAGTCGTAAGTTGGCTCGTCAGTTACATGGTTGGTTGCTACCACCACCACCACCACCACCAAAAAAATTGCCACTACTCTGATCTATGTACAACTATTACTCTCTTTCTCTCTCTCTCTCTCTCTCTTCTACACACTCTTATGTTACAATCCCATTACTCTCTCTCTCTTTCTCTCCCTATTTTAAGTGGAGAGTATCTATTTTTGTTTTCTAGTTCCTTTTTTACTACAGTTAAAAAGCAATAATAGGAAAACATGAAACAAGAATATGAAGGGAATAAAAAGTAGAAATAGATGACTTGGGGAAAGACATTAAAGTTAAATACAAGATACACACACACACACACACACATTTTTTTGCATTCCTTTTTTGACTTATTGCAGAGATGTACTTACCTTCTTTCAAATAAAAAATATTGTAAGAGGAAAGTCTTGATTTATCTTAACTGTTTGCTACTCTCTCTCTATTTCTAAAACTTAAGTGAGCATGGCCCAAAAAAACTGCAAAAATACTTGTACAACCAACAAAACTAGTGAAATATTTTCTCTGAAAAAGTTGCCATGCAATGTTTGCTGTTTTCGCCCTTTTTAAAAAAAAAAATTGCAATATAACCTTTAGTTTTACCACTTCCCTTATTGCATCACTAAAATAAAACAGGTATGCTATTTAAGTTGTTGTATTTCATCAAATGAGAAGGGAATCAAGTAAATACACCGGCTTAATGGATAAAAATACTTTGTGGAGAAAGGGAAATCCGAGAATAAAAACATGACCATCTTCTTATTCTCCTTGTCATCAACAACATTGTTTTTTTCTTCTCTTGTATGAGTTTGCTGACTAAACGAACTTATGTAGCATCACAGAACAGCTATCCAAAAAAGTGAGGAGGATGATGATGAGAGGAGGAGAAAAGATTGAAACAGTTTGCCCTTGTCTGTTTCACGCTTTTATATTCCTTTGGAAAATTTTCTCTCTGAAAAACCTTGTATTTTTTATACATATCTGCTCTCTGATGTTGGTGTGTGCACACTTGGATGGTAATAATGGAAATGCACTACCGCGCTGTAAGTATCAAAGTAGCTATATAGATTTACTTATGAATCTACTGGGCATTTTGTACATGAAGAAGCAAAGAAAAAGAAGAGAGAAAAAAAAACTTAAAATGCTCGACCAGACTTGCACGTTGTTTAGTTGCTTAAATGATGGACAAGTCAGCCGCACACGGCTGAGTACAATTTTTGTTAGTGGTGACCAGGGTGATGATGATGATGATGATAAACAAGTAAAGTAAGAGTATTTCTCAGTTCATATTGCATTATCAAAAAAAGGTAGAGAATGGAGAGAATAACAGAAAGAAAAAAGGGAGAATTGGCATCAAGGAGAAAATGGTACACACAAAAAAAATATATATACCTCCTTTGCTTAAAACTTTTTTTATACTTGATTCTTCACCACCAGCCGCCACTGGCATATTGTAGTATGAGTACCTACACTACATTTCCACCAAGTCACCAACAACTTCTCTCTCTCTCTCTCTCTCTCCTTGTCTATCTGTAACTCTAGCACAAACCAACTTACTCAGCTGAGGTAGTACATTTTAAGCAGTTTTTCTGAATTTATTTTTCTTTCTTCTTGACAGTGTGTAAACTTGAGCTTAAAAAACTTTGGACTTTTTCATTTAAAAAAGGAAGAGAGATGAGGAGCAAAAGCAAAGAAGAAGAAGAAGTAAAAACAGCGGATTCCTTCGTTCTGTCCATGAATGCACTCTCTCTCTCACTTTCTTTCTCTTATTCTTTTACTTTTTTTATAACGACAATACCATATCACCACCACCTTCCCTTCCCAAACAAACAAAAAGACACGTAAAATACCAACCTATATACACAGATGNCTCTCTCTCTCACTTTCTTTCTCTTATTCTCTTACTTTTTTATAACGACAATACCATATCACCACCACCTTCCCTTCCCAAACAAACAAAAAGACACGTAAAATACCAACCTATATACACAGATGGATGAGAAAAGAATGGTGTTTCTACTTTTTACTCTTGTGTATAGGTATTTGTGTACTCATAACATCTCAGCTCAGCACTACTACTACTCCTCTCTCTCAGAGTAAATGTTTTTGTATGTGTGTGGTTGGTGAGGCCATCGTAATCATCATCTTGATGCCATCTGAGTTTTAACTTGTTTTTCTCTTTTTTCTTTCTTTTGAGTATGTACGTCTGTGTCATGTCGCTCAGTTATTGCCTCCCTCTTTCCATCTATCTCTCTCGCTCTCTCTCTGTCTTTCTCTCTCACTCAACTATATATTGAGTTGTTTTATGATATAAGTGGAAGAAGGATAAGTGAGAGACAAGGAGAAGGAGAAAGAATTTTGTTTTTTTTTCGAATGTGGTAATAACATTATGATGTGACGGTATGTAACTCTCTCTCTCTTTCTCTCTCTCTCTTTGGCTGCTACAATGATAATTCCTAATCGACATACTTGCTAGGCAGCACATCATTCTCACACAAGGGACATAACACATAGCACAACTCTTATATAAAAACATTTCTGTACATACAACATAATTTTTTGTTTATCTGCTTGCTTTTTCCGCTGCTGCTGAAAAGAGAAGAGGAACAAGAAGAAGAGAAGCCACATAGGTACATAAGTCTATATAGAATCCTTTTGATTATGCCACTTTTCTTTTTATATGTTTTTTTTCGACGTTACACAAAGATCAGACGGAGAAAATCGTTGGTGTAAAAAAGCGACATTTTTATACCCGGCTTGACTCTGATTTGATGAACCGTGAATGGAATCTTTAAATTAGTTTTTATACTGCAAATATACAACAAACTCCACTAGTTTTTTTTTCTTCTTCTTCTTTGCTGCTCCCATTGCTACTATACTACTACCACAACTACTTGAATGAACAAGACGAAGAGAAAAAAAAGAGTGGCACAAAAGAGAAGCAATAAAGTTAAGCAAGCTCATCGCAAAAAAAAGTGAAGGCGCTCTTCCTTTTATATTTCACATTAGAGATAGATGGATATAGAAACGTACTTTTTTCCTCTACAAAAAAAAGAATACGAAATGAAAATGTATTTTTGTTGCGGTTGTTGGTATAAATATGTATTTATTATACATATATTTTATGTGTATATAAATATGTACCAACTTCTCATTTTGTCCTGGTAACTGCTAAAGTAGCTTTTTGAATCTTTTGAAGTCACAGAGGTACACACATCCAACATCCAACAAAAATTCATCTACGGAACATAACAGATAGATAGACAGAGATAGATACATAGGTACATGATGATGATGATGATGATGATGGTGTTTAGGTAGATTTTAAAGTTGGTAGAGTGTGGAATGGAACAAGGAATATTGGTACACACGGCTTTAACAAGTACAAGTTACAGTGAGAGAGCAAGCGACAGAAGCTTAACTTTGCTTGAGGCATTATCATCATCATACCATCGTCGTCGTCGTCGTAGTCGTCGTCTTCATCATCATCGTCATAAAGTCGTCCTCTTGTCTATCCTTTTTTTCTTCTCACTCACTACTTCTCTCTCTGTCTCTCCAAAAAGCAAGTACAAAATCCAACATACAACAAAAACCCAGAGCATTTATTGCACGGCTGTACATAAAAATGTATACTTTTAATATACAAAACTGTACTACTGCTTATCGTGCCCCTACAAAAATGCAATGCTGCTCTTATATTCTTCTTACCCGATATATATATTTTTATATATCTCTTCTTACTTTACCACATCAACAGCAGCAGCAGCCGAAGCAGGCAAGTAGCATCAAAGCACTATAAACTGGCAAAAGTAGCAGGAGCAGCAGTCTTGTTTCATGCTCACGTAAATTCTCATCCGACTCAACTCACTCTCTTCCCTACACAGTATACCGTGTTCATATTATACAAGCTTGCTAGAGTCACTCTTTTTTCCACCTTGTCTTGGCTTCACGTTGTTCAGCTTAGTCAGTTTATGTTCGCTGGGCGACGAGTGAGAAACGCTCTCTGTGTGGCTCTGTGCGTCTTTTTTTATTTTGTGAGTTGGCTTGTGTGAGTCTATATCTCTCTCTCTCTCACACACAGATAGTCAGTTTGTATTGCTGATGAAGGCAAGTCTACAAAAGTGAGTGAGTTTTGAAAGCTTTTTAGGAGTATCAAAAGGAGAACACGACAAAAAGGGATTATTACGGTGAAACATAGTCTTCTCCCTTTTCACACTCTTCGAGTGACTAAAGTTTTTTATTTATATCAAGAGCTGCTGCTGTAAATGTTTTTTTATACGAGTGGAAACTCAAGTAATCTAATATTTTAAATGCATAAAAAAACCCGAAATTTATTGAAGAATTAAAGTTTCTAGTGCAAAGTCTGGTTTTCACGGTGACGGTGGTGGCAACATTATTCCACAATTTCTTTTGCTTCATTACAATAAAGCTTTAAATCTTGAACAAAGAGTTTCACGAGAGTTGGGTTTAGTAGCTTTGAAACAAGTTAACTGGAGAATTGTTAGTAAAGTTTTTGTGCTGTTGAAATATTAAAAAAGAAAAATAGGTGTATAGACGACATGCATAATAATAATATGGATGTATAAAAGTGTAACGAACACACAACTTGAATTGTGTCTAACGTTCCTAATAATAATAACATGTTTTAATCGGACTGGAATTTGAACTCATCATTATCTCCTAAATACGCTCTTTTTTGTGTGGATAAACGTATTTGTTTGTTTTGTGTGCAGCCTTTTGGCCAAAAAAATAAATGGATAAAAGTTTTGTTGTTGATGAAATTGTCTGTCTGCCTGTGTTTCATGTTTATACGCTGTGAAAATTTTTGCGTGACAGCCTCATATTGTTGTGGATGTGGTGGCGACATTGGGCTGTCCTTTTGTCTTGAAGCTCTATGAATATTTTAGACAAGTGTGCTGTGCACAGATACACAACCTGACACACACAACAAAACTCAAATTGGACAAGAAATGACCAGGTTTAACGGCGACAAAAAAAGAAGATTTGATATTAATAAATGTATGGATACAATGAATACCTTGTTTGTGATGCACTCTGCATATAAATATTAAACAAGGAAAAAGGAGTCAAGTGACTTGTTGGCCCAAAAAAAGAGAAAAAAATATATACATGGATATTTAGATCAACCATTTATTGTTCACCCACATAATTATTATCTCGTGAAACGTAACAGGAAGGAAATGGGAGAGAGGAGAATTTAAAAAGGGTTTTTTACTCTTGTGTGTAAGTTATTCAAAGTCTCCTCAAAATTGAGACAGTGTGAATGCGTTTATATGCAACGTGCATAATTTTATGTTTGTACTATTTTCAAACTAAAATAAATAGTCAAGTCTATTTTTCGAACTAGAAGGAAAGGAGAGAAAAAAAGGATTAAGGAGACTAAAAAGAGGGCGAAATTACCGTCAAGTATCCGTATCATCATTATTATCATCATCTCCATCTTCTATGCTCTCTCCACGAAAGTATCAACATCAACAACGTCATCATCCTACTATACTCTCAGATCCGAATCTGTAGACAGACTCTTCAAGTCAAATTGTTGCTTCGTCGTCGTCTTCTTCTTCTATTTTCTGGTCATTTTCTTGAGACTAAGAAGAAAAAAAGTTACAAAAGGAGCCTCAAACAACGCACATGTTAACCACTTTACTATACACGACCATCATCATCTTGTTACTTACAACAACAACATAATAAACAAAATTATTTTACCATTCTTATTTTTAAAAAAAAGTTTTTCCCGTGCAATCCCATCTCCGTTTTTTTCGCTCCTCTTGTTTTTCTTTTGGCCATTGGATGATGATGATGGCAACTTAACTGGCGTTTAAAAAGGCTAATGTAATGTAAATGATGATAAGAGTGGAAAAAAGTGTTTAAAGGAGCAAAGGAATAAAGAATAATGATAATATTATGAGGATGATGAGGATGGGAAAGAGGAGACGAGGCAAAAAAAACGATGAATATCATTCTACTCAACCAACCATCATCACTACTACCACCACTTTTTTTTTGCTTAGCCAGGAGCCATTGTTGTGAATACGCAAGTTGTTGAGTGCCGCACCGCCAAAAAAATATATATATATAAAAATAAAACAAAAGGAGCTTGTAACAACTCTCAAATGATAATAATAATAATAGTAATAACAGCTAAAAAGGAATAGAGAGGAGCAACAGTGGTATATAAAATGATGTCGTTAGCCGGCTATTAAAAAGGATACAGTTCACATAACATACAGTGCTTCTTCTTCTACATATAAATATCTGTAAGTTTACTTACACTACAGCACGCATGGTCACACTTTGGTAAAGTGACTCTCCAAAAAAAATAAACTATAATATTTATGCACGGAATTCTTGTTGTCTTCTCCATTTTTATTATTGTATTAAAAACTGAGGAAAAAAATTACAAACATCATTACATTTTTTTTTCTTGTTGAAAAAAATATATACACAAGTGTCGTGGCTTTTATTTTAGAAAGTATATACGCATTGTTGTTGATGTTGCTGCATGTTTTTATATCTGTGCGTGTGTGTAAAGTGTAGCAAGTTAAATATTTTTTTTTGTGTTTATTGTGCTTGTTTATGTGAATGTTTAAATGTAAAACTAAAAGGTACGCGAGAAGATGGTGTTTTTGAAAAATTATAATCTTGATGGAGTTTACTGTCACCTGCGAGGAGGACATTCATGTTACGCCACTTGCTACGTCAATCAGAGCATCATCCTCACAAACGCCGGTTTGTGTTGTCAAAGTTGTAAGTGCATTTTTTTATTTTATAAAAAACAGCGGTATAAGACGTAATAATAATCGTCTATATATCTGATTAGTATTAAAAGTTGAAAGCACATGACATTGTGCAGCGGTTTTGGGAAAAAAAAAGTTTTAAAAAATATATCCATTCTTTTATGATGGAATGGAGAACATTGTCATTTTAAATGGGCTAAATAACTGTAGGAAAAGTAGTTATTATTGCCATTATCATGAGCATGAACAGGGTAATAGGAGCATTAAATAGTGGTAGTTGCAATGGGGAAGATGATATTGTGGTGCGAGCTCATCACATCGTTTTCGTGATCATCCTCATCATCATCATCAGCGTCTTCTTTTAGAGTAACACATGCCATCAAAGAAAAGTGGTGCCGAGAGAGTCATGACATATTTGGAAGGGAAATGCTTATAAAGTTTTTTTTGCCACTGTGTTAATATTGCTAGGAGCTTGCTGTGTGTGATGAAACGACAAGTATAGTGTTAATACTTCAAAATCGACTCCACCTCAGTAGTCACTCCACTACTACTACTGCAGCAGCAGCTTCATTTCTTTTATCAGAGGAGTTTAAGTAATGCAACTAGTGACAAGGCCAAGGAATTTGGGATCAAACGGGTCTCTTATATTTTCTCTTCTCAAAAAAAACTTTTTTTTTACAATAATAGCCTTGTCCCTGCAAGGGGTATGCACCTCCTGCCTAGCTTGCCACTCTTTTCTATAAAAATCTCTTAGAAATGGTGGACCAATTCATTGAGGAGAGTGGGTAGCAAGCAGAGTGGTGGATAGAGTAAGTAGGTAATAAGCATGGACACGCAGAGAGAGAGAGAGAGGGACTTAAAATATGTAAAAAGGAATGGAGCTTTTGTAGTGGCAATGGCATTCATGACAGGATGGACTACTGTTGCATACATACATACTTTTTTGGGCTTTTCTGACGACAAACGAATACCGAAAATGCTTTGTGTCATGTACTTGTATACTCTGTGCATTATGCACACACAAAAAATATATATCTACAATAATGATAATGGTGTGGGGAGAAATGAATAAAGAAGGTGAACAGGGAAATGGAAGGTATTAAGGACACAAGAAAATCTTCTTACGCCATAAAATGGAGAATATAAAAATCTTGCTTCTGTTATTCCTCTTCTTAGCTGCTGCAGCAGCAGCAGCAAATAAGGATAGTAATAAATATAAATTTTAACAAGAGTATTTATCTACGGTTGAATTAACTTGCGTACTTACAAGTAGCAGTCGTCGTGTGTACCTTTTAATGCAGAGAGAGAGAGAGGCGCAACGCGACGCATATTATCCGGCCTCCTCTTCTCTCGGGTGGAAATTAATATTTTGTTGATATCTTCATTGAAGCATATGCACATGCATGCATGCCAACATGATCATCCTCTCGTCAAGAGTAAACAGAAGGTATGCAGAGAAGAGGGTACAAACTACAAACAAATAATATAAACCTATCACAAGTATTAATCCAGGCATGCATGTTTCTTGTGTTGTCCTTTCAACTATTATCAACATCACAATAATATCCCATTATACAAAAGTGGAGGTACACACACTTTACTACAAACTTTAAAAAAATATGAGTTGGACTTTGATGGAGATGTTTACTTGAGAAAAAATGAAAGAGAGGAAACAAGACAAAACAAGATGACATAATAGTACTGGGTATTTTATTTATAAGGTATGTGCGTATGCATGCATGGGAAGAAGAATGTGCGTGTTGGCTTACGTAATTATAACAACTACCTATAAACCCACCTTTGGATGCCATATAACATGTTTAACATATCGCTTGTCACTTTATCGACATTCCTAACGACAAAGACATGAGGAAATAGAAAGAAAATTAATGCTTTTTCCTGTAGCTGCTGCTCCTACTGCTCTGGAGGTGGTGTGTGTGTTAATGAAGTCGTTGACTTGAGGTAAACTAACTACAAGAATGATGACGATGATTACTGTGATATCAAAAAAAAGAAGAAGAAAAAACGTTTTTTTTCTTCTTCCTCTTAAGTATGTATATGGTACACATGTAAATATATATAAGTGCATCCCAAAAACAGACTTAATTTTTTTCTTCTTCAAGTAATGTGCAGTGTGTGCAGTCCCTTTTGTCATCCGTACAATAAACAATGACACAAAACGATCTCTTTTAAGATTTGACCATGCTGGGCTCACAGCAGCAGAAGCAGCAGCAGCAGTAGAGCAGTTTTATTTGTCTCTTTATCCTTTTTTTTCTTCTCAATTCCAGATTTCTTGTCTTCGTCAAGTAGGTTGGTAAATGGATATTTTATATATATTCTATGTAGGTGTTAAACACCTAACATTTTTACTCGTCGTGTGTTTGTTTGTGTTACATGACAATTTGAAGACAAAAGACGAAAAGACAAGAGAGCTGAAAGAAAAAAAATAAGATATCAATATGAGATAGCAGAAAGAGCAGCAGCAGTAGTTAGAGTACTAGTCATTCTTATGCCTTTGCATCCTATTGTTTCTTTTCTACCACGGCGACGATATTGATGACGGTACACAGAGAGTCTCTTCTTTTTCTCATCCCAAAAATTCAAGGTTTTTTTCTCACTCTTACTTACTTTAAAGTGGTAAATATGTACTGCTACTACTATGGTATTTATATTAAAGACTTGGAGGAGGACAAGGATACTTTGCTGGTTGAAAAAGTAGAAATAAAAACTTGGGTGGGGTGTCACTTGTCAACTTGTTAACTGACTTGTTGTATTTGTGTATTGTCTTTTTTTTTTCCTGCTTTGTTTGTTGGTACAGCAGCAGTCAAAAAGGTAGGGATTGCTAGTTAAGCTTCTTTGCTAAAAGTGGTAGTAGATGTTAGTTCACACGTTGACGTCAGGTTAGCCATGTCAAAAAAAAACTAGCAGCAAAAGTCATTGTCCATGCAGTAGTCATACCTAACACAATTCCTTATGCATATCATCATTATTTTCATCATTTCATCATCATCATCACCATGGGCGTCAATGATATACATTGGATGCGTGCAAAGTGAGAAGGTGTAAAGCCATGTGCAACACTTTTAGCACTTGTCAAAGTATAATTTTCTTCTTCTTTTCCCCTTTTTTTCGTGTCACTTTGCACCAGCGTGTCATGCTACTGACACGGCTACTGTGACTGTTGATTGTTGTGCTTACATTTGATACCACCACCAAGTTTTGCAAAGTAAAGGAAAAATGATCAGTCATTATCGTCATCATCAACAACAACAAAGTATTGTTTTCCTGGACAAAAAGTTGGATATATATCATGAGGAAAGTTTTGCCACTTTTATTTTATTTATTTCTTCACTTGGCTAGATTGTTTCGGCATTTCACATGATATAATATGATGCTGATGATGATGGCTAAGCACACAAGAGGGAAAGAAAATATATAACAAGAGGAAAAATAGCGAAGAAGAGGAATCACTACACTATATACTTTTGCTATTGCTTTTGTTGTTTGGATTGGATTTCTAAGAGAGAGAAAAAAATGCAATCCTACTCTACTTTGTTGTTAATGTTGTTGTTCCTTTTGTATTTACTACTATTGTTATTAGCCAACCTTACGCAATCCATAAAGAAAAGTATCTTCATCGCCACCACACACACCACTCTAAGACCATTATTGGTTTTTTTGTTGACCACGTTATCTTTACAAGAGTCATCGATATACATGCATACCTACAAACATACCTACACAACATTATATTATTGATGTACATTCATACATTATGTACTTATTGTTTAGTTTCCCGACGAGCTTCGTCTCCAATAAATGATTTCTTCTTTTATTCCTCTCTTTCAAGTCATTTTTCCTTTTTTTCTTACACACACGTATATATGCCCACTTGTATATAGGTATGATATATACCTACCTTTATATATTAGGTATATATAGAGTGATCTCTGATGCCCTCTTCTTCTCTCAGGAAAGAGATGACCGCATGTGGAGCGGCAAGGAGAAGAGCGAAAACGAATCTTTAAGTTTTTTTTGTGTGCACTTCTCTCATCTCAACAAGAAGTAGTAGAAGAAGGGAAAAAATATATATATTTTAGACTAGAGACAGTACAGTCGTATATTTTTTTCCGTGAGAAAACTTTCAAGAAAGAAAAAAACAGCAGAATTCATTCTAGAAGCGATATAAGTATATATACACACTACTTTTGTAGTAGTGTATAGTAAAAAGTGGATGGCTGGATCTGGATGACCCTTGCTTTGCACTGAACACACCATCATATCACCAAAGCAGATTCTTCAATCGGTATACATACAGTAGGGCATATATAGGGTTGTCTGGTACACGGCATGGCATGCCATGCCTTTTTACACACGCTTCACAATATTGGATACTATTCTTCTATATCATCATCATCAACATGAACATCATGAGAACTGAAAAAGAAGAAGAAGAGGCCTATGGACAACTTCATAAAGTTGTTATTACCCTCTATAAAATAGGAACAAGAAGGGAAAAAAGGATTTCTTCACATTTTTCTTGTATATCCTCAAACTTTACAATGCCAGTATGAGTGGTGTAGAAACTAGAAAAGTGTGCAAGTATTACTGGATGTTACATATATAGCCACTACACAGCTGAAGCAAAATATTTTACGCTTCCTCAACGTTCTTCATACATTTTTTTTACCCAGCCCTATCACTATTATCTGTATCTTTTCCCTGAAAAAAGGAAAATCACTTTATTTCTACTTGAAACTGCTAAGATGATGGCCCAATAATAGATATATATTTATAGATTTTTTCCTCTCATAACATAGCTTCCATATTATTATTATTATCAATATTATAATGCATCATGTTCTATAATACAACCGTCGTCTAACGCCACTTCCACCGTCGTCGCCGCCACCAACACCACCACCGTCCATCCTATTTTTTTCTATTTTCATTTCTTTTTTTTACTACACATTTTCCCCCCTTTGGTAACCAACAAGGTTTGCTCTGGAGACTATATAGTGCAGTGGAGAGGTGATGGTTGAGGCCACACGCTACTTCTACTCTTCTTCTTATTATTATTACTACAGAGTTATGAAACGTATACACCGATAAAACCGAAAAATAGATACGTCCATAATAATAATAATACCCGTGTGTGGTCTGATGCACACACAGAGTCAGTTTGTGTGCAAAAAAAAATCTTGAAGAAAAGAAGAAGAAAATACAAGAGACTTGGAGAGTTGTCAGATTATAACTTCACCATCACCAGACCAAAGTCAGTCAGACTTGCACACACACACACAACACACACCAGAAACGAAGGAAACGTAATAATAATATTTTTATTATTATTATTACTGCTACTACTATTATTGTTATGTACCAAGGTTGTTGGCATGATATCCCTTCTTCTTTCAAGATTAATACTTTTTTTTGCGCTCAAATACCATTGGTTGTAGCAGAGCAAGTACTATATTTATACTACCACTTCTCTTGCAAACAACAAGAGAAACACTTCAAATGTGACTTGAGCGTTTTCCGGTCAGACAAAGAGAATGATAAAAAAAGGAGAATGAAAATTCATATAAAAAAGTAATAGCCTTTGCCATCCATGTGCAATTCTTCTTCTTTTTTTAGGGATGCGGGCGGATCACGATGATGATGCTGATCAAATAGTTTGTATTACACAATTTGGTTGTGTTATATAATAGCATATAGTGTAGTAGTAGAAGGGGTAGTAATGATAATACTAATGTGCATGTTTCTTGTTGGTTGCTTGTTGTTCAGGAAGGATGAGACAGAAGCAGTATTGATTTCATACTCTCAAAAAAAACGAAAGGAAAGTAGAGGGAAAAAAATAGTTGCGCTGCTGTTTTAGCCATTACAACTCCTTTTTTTACTACTACAACTCCTTTTTAGTCTCCTCCTTTTAACCATTATGGTTAATAGAAAACTTTTGTTTTGCACACAAACAAAGAAATGCAAGAAGTTTCCTTCCGTCGCACAAAGTAGCAAAAAACGCAAGTTGTATACACATCGGTATTATTCCAGGCATATTATTATTATTATTATTATGCACATAAACCATTAAACATGTTTTACTGACGAGGGAGAGAAGAGAGAAAATGAGGATGAATGGAGAATGGCACAGGCATAAAAATACAAGAATAAAAATTATTATTATGATTTTTTTCTTCTTCTTGTACCTTCCACCTTCCTGCTCTTGTCTTTTGACTGACTTGATGACTACTGGTTTTTGTCGATTTTTTTATATGCATTTCATCCTGGTTTGATTAGTTTGTTTGGCATGATGACGGTTTTAGAAGAGCACACTAGACATCTCCAGTAACAACTTTTACTACTGTACAGCCCCACATCCAACTAAAAAGTCATAATTTTTCCTTATATCTGATTCCTAGTTGTTCTCAAAAGTCATCATTCAATATATTATGGCGATGGTAAAAAATACAACCCCATATCAACGGTCCTCCCCTTGCCCCTTCTTTTGATGATTACAAAGAGTGTAGATTTGTTTCTCTCTCCCTCTTTCTGGATGTAAAGGAAATGGAGAAATTTGAGCTTTTTTTTGTTCCTCTTTTTTCGAAATGATTCCAAATCTTGATTGTAATTTTGAATTGAAATGAGTTGATGTATAGGTAGCGCAGAGATGAGGGATGATGATGTTGATAATGATGATCATTATCAATATTATTATGGGTGTAATGAAAAAAATGAAGAAGATGATGATGATGTCAAGCTGATTTCTGCTGTTGCTCACATTGTGCATCTATCTAGCTTATGAACATGAGCGTGTGTCTCAACTCTGCAGACACATGGCAACAGTAGTAAAAACCCATGCCCATATTTCTCATAAACAACACATATTATTGTATGACCTTCCTTTGGCAGTGGCGGCTATGTCGTCTGTCGGCCAGCAGCCATGAAAATAATCGCTACTACTCTTTATTATTATTTTTTTTGCTCAACCAAAATCTAATACTGCCCATTTTGGTTTATTTCCCCCAGAATATACTACGTAGCCACATCCAACAAGCTTGGTAGAGAAAATTGCAAATATTGCATTAATTTTTTTGATGATTGGGGTTATTGCCATTATTAAATATATTATATGTCCAATTTTATTATTTTGCTACCTGTGTGTGTGTGTGTGTCTCTCTCTCTCTTTTTTACTCTCTACTAAGTTGGTTGGTTTGACAATCAGTTAAAAAAATATAAAGTGCACAATTCCTTCTCAAAGCTACTATTTATTCTCTTTGCAGACTCTCTGTGTGTCGTAAAATGGAAACGAGCAATCAAAGTAAAATGAGGATGATGATATTACCATTATTAAATATTATCATTATGATGAAAACCTTTCTTCTTTTTATTCTGGCTATTATTTGATTTTTAATTATATTCTGCTCAAAAGAAGAAGCATGTATACTTGGGTCTCTCTTTTAAGCCGCAGTCGCAGCGGAAGAAAAGAGTAAAGTATACTTGAAAGAGAGAGAGAGAGACCTCACCACAAAATAAAGCAATGATAATAATAAAGCCATCTTATATGGTAACAAGGAAACGCAAGCTAAAAAAATGTTTTTAATGACCTACGATGGCATTCTGAGAATGATGATGGTGGCGGGGACCAACGTTTTGTATTATTATTATTATGGTACCCACATCAATTATTATTATTATTATTACTCTGTACGTATATTTTCTTAAAATATTGCTATTTGAAAACAGATTTTGAGTTATAGTCGTGGCATTTTCAGCCGCATACACACACTCCTTTTGTTCCATAAAAGACAATAAGAGAAAAGTTTATAGATCCTTTTAGGCATCCGCTCCTGGTGAGAGCAGCAGCAGCAGCAGTAAAAAAGAGTTTGTGAGCAACAATGCTGCTCCTGCTTTTGCTGCTGTCGTCGTCTTTTACTTTTTCTTGTGTCTTCGCAATGGCCAAAAAACAAACGTGATCATCATCATTCTTATCGTGGTGGAGTCAGAGTCGTTCGTTATTATTATTATTATTATTATTATTACAACCTTATGGTATCTCTAAAGGATGGAAATTAGCATTCCCCTTCTTTACTCCTCAACAACTGCGCTAGTATAAATTAAAGGGAAGAGCACACTAAACCACTGCTTATGTCTCTTGGAATGCGTATAATGTACGCGTACCTTTAATACTAATAACAAGCGGAGCAACCCGACCGACCACCTTTTTTTAATTCTATTTTCCTCTTCTTCTTCTTCTTCCATTCCTCCCAGGCTCTTTTTTTCTATCTGTTGTTGTTGTATAAGTGGCAAACCCATGAATAATGCAATCTATCTTATTTCTCATTTAATTTTTTTTTCGTGGTTCAACCGTAATCGCTAGCATCATCATCAACAACAACATCATCTTCATCATCGTCAGCCCAATCATCATCATCATCCTGCTTCTTTCTCAATAACACCAGCAGCATCCTTTCAGGCAATCAGACAAAAATACATACACAAGTACATATGCATGTATGTATGATGGGTAATATTAATTTTTTTATTATTATTATGCCCGTGTGTCTTGCCTTTTGGTATAATGTATCAGATAAATGGTACATTCAAAAACTGCAAAAAAAAAACAAACTTTTTTCAACTCATGTTCAAAGTACAAAGCTTATTTGAAATTCATGCTCAAAAAAAACTAATGGCCAATTTTTTATTTCTGCTCTAAAATGAACAAGGCAAAAATATTTTTGCTCAAAAGTAAATATCACTCGTTTCTCTTTCCAACGCACTTTTAGAAAATATGACGTGGATTCTTTTCATTTTTTTATCTGACGATAAACTCGTTCTTAACAGATAGATTGAAAGAGAAAAAATGAAGAAGAAAAATCTGACACGTTTTAATAGTTAATATTGCTCATACTCATTAAATGTGATATGATATCCCAACTTTTTGTCAATATTGGTAAAAGATATGCAATAAATGGGAGAGATGATAACATCTACCTATATTCCATAACACCACCAAGTTCGAGACAAACGACAAGAAATGGTAAGGCAAAGAGATTAAGAAAGGGACTTGTGTGAAAAGAAGATGTGTGTTTTGAATGCATTTTTTTCTTTCTCACTTTCCTTGTCTTCTTCTTCCTCCTCCTCCTCCTCCAAAAGCAAAAAGTCTCTGTGTGTGCAGGAGTGGCTGGAATTAGCCCCGTTGCACCGTACTTTGCTGCTGCTGCTGCTGCTGCCTAAGTTTGAATTCTTATTGTTATTATGTGATTCCATTTATCTCTTTAGAAATTCCTCCATATCCTACATACCTGCGCAATGTGGATAACAAGTTTGTAAAAGGTATACACATATACCTATAAAAAATGTATGCAATGTGTAGACATAATAATATAATAGCTATATATACAGATATTTTTTTACCTTTAGTAAAAAAAGGCCTCACTACTATCCAATAGGCAAGCACAACAACAGAGCCAGTCAGCCAAGCCATGTAGGTATGTATATAAAGCAAGCTGAAAAATAAAATAAAAAAAGGTACAAGTTGAAGTCGATAAAAGACGAGAGAAGAAGGGGGAGATAAGAAAAGAATTGGTTCGGCCAAATAATAAATGAGTGAGCTAAAGGCAGCCGATGATGCAATGCAACTCTCACGGAAAAATATACACGGCACACAATCACATTCTCTTCTTGTTATTATTACAACAGCAGCAGAAGCAGCGATATATACCATACCACTACCACCACTATACATATATCCTCCTATTTGATCAACGCTCCTATTATTTCTCTCTTTCAAGTGTAGGTGCATACAAAAGATGGATAGGTAGTAGTATTGTAGGTAGATATTGAAAGAAAACTGCTCGTTTTCTTATTCTCCTTATTCTTCTTCTTCTTCTCACGACATTGAACTTTGTTCAAAGAAGAAGAATAAAAGGAGATGAGAGAGAGAGAAGTAGTTTTGGTCTTTATACGCAATGGATGGATGGACGATATTATGATCATCTTGATCGCTTTTGTGTGTGGTTGTGTGTGTGTTTATAAGGTAATATATAAATACATTTCGGATGAAAACTATATTGCCTTTCCTTCAATCTATTTTTTATTATTATACATTTTTTTCTTCATTCTTTCTTCTTCTTCTCTTATTCGTCATCGTGCTTGCCCTTAACTGAAAAGAAACATATTAACAACGACATTCTTTTGCATCACCATCATCCCCATCACAATCGCCATCTAAAACGACTCCCGAAAGCAAGAAAGGATAAAAAAGAAGAAAAAAAGTCTGAAGCAATCCAATCCAAAAAATATATATATATCAACGAACATAACAATTTAAGAATCTGAGATCTTTCTTACTGCTTTGTTTCCACTTTCTTCATCTGTTTTGACCAGGGAGAAGGATATACATTTTTATACATATTTTTACACAAGTAATGATCGCATACGTACATCATCATTAATCATTGATTACATTGAGTTATCTCAAATATTCAAAAAATGAAAATTCCCAGAAAAAAAGACATGTCATGTCTGGATAAAATAATAATAATAATAATAATAATAATAATGGTAACTTACATGTTCAAAAGTGTAACGATTACAAGAGAGAAAGAATCCCCCAAGCTTGTTTGCATTCTTAGTCATTCCCATGGATCAATATTTAATAGGCGAGAAGTGACTACACCAAGAATAAGAATGCACCCCCAAAAAATCCCTATCATCATTATCAATATCATTCTCAGCATCCTCCTCATCATCACATAATAATCACACATCTCTCAAAGTGAGGTGGTGAGATAGTGATGCATAATTGATTTTTGATTTTATCAACGCAGGTTTGCTCCTTGTTTGAAAAAAAAATGTTGAGAGGAGAAGGAATGTCGAAAATTAGAGAGCATGCTTTTCTACAAATGTACATACAGTTCCACAAATAAGGGAGCAGCACCAAAAGAGTGAAAAAAATATTTTGTTGCCACCTATTAGACCTCTGCAAAGATACAGAGAGAGAGACAGAAAAAAGGCAGAGGATAATAACTGTGGGCACAACAAACAGACGTATAAATAAGGTTACCTATCTTACGTCCATCGACATGCTCGTCATCATCATCAATCCTTCAACTAAACTCAAACTGGACTTGTTTAAATTGTACAACAACACATTTTGGTGGTGGTGATGGTGGTGGTATTATTATTTACTATAAGCTAAGCATGGACACCAACCAACCAAGAAAAAAAAACCCTTTTCCTTCTTCTCATCATCAACATTAATTTATTATCATCGAAACGAGAAGATATCATAAATAAATAGGCTGAAAGGAAAGAATGATTTTTTTGGTAATGTACACCTTTCAAACAACTTGAAAATAAATAGATCCTCAAGAAGAAGACAACGAGAGAGAGAGAGAGAAACAGGCGAAAAAAATGCTAGCTTATATAAGACAAGTTGTTAGTTCTCTGATTGTGATTATCGCTCTATTCATTGAAAAAAAGACCAGACCAGCAATAAAGAATTTTTTCCTGTTTTATTTCTCTCTCTCTCTCTCTCTCTTTTTCTCGTCGTTAAACAAGTTCACAGTTGTCACACCATTCAGTCATTATTACCTGTACATTCACTCTCTGTGATGCTGATGATGATGATGCTGTGCTGATAAATATTCATATATGTCAAACGGAAAGACAAACTTATTATTACTGGGAGTTATCTCTCTCCCTACACACTGTACTCCAAAAATAATGCATATTAGGCTGTTTAAGAAACTACCAACTTTCTATCTATATCTACCTATGTGAGTACGAGCAAGCCGCATGTTTATTTTGGTGTTCTTGTGTCTGTGTGTGTGTGTGTGTGAATGTAATCATCAGACATGGGATTCTGCTGCTGATAACAACAAAATTGAAACACACATTGGCATTTTAATGAATTAACTTGTGTACACATTTATGTATGTGTACCCAAAATGCATGTTTTACAAACCCAGTTGAAGCGCCACACTACATAGTTGATTTTTTTTGTAGTTTTCCTGTGTCCGCTCTCTCTCCCTCTCTCTCTCTCTCTTGAGCCATAATATATTTTTAGCAGACGAGCAAACAGACAATTTAAGGATTTCATTTGAAGATTAAGTTGATTGATTGGGAAAAATGAAAATCAGTTTACACAGCTTGGTCGCCTTATTCGACAGCGAGGCAGCAGCTATTTTTTTCCATTTGTAAATTAAAATGACGAGGAGAAATTATAATGAGATTGTCTAAGGGTGGGTGATGATTTGCTGGTGGTGGAAAAAAAATATCACTGAACATCATCAGCAGCAAAAAAAAAGAAGAGTCGATGAGTGAATTGTACATTTATTTGTGTAGGCAGAAGAATATTAATTTGGTTATTTTACGTTGCCATTTGACTAAAAGAATATATTGTTATTTTAAGAAGGTGTTTTTTTGCTTTTTATAGTCCTCATTTAAATTTTTTTAACTCAAGTGAATATACAGCCATATGGGTAGTGTATAAATAAACAGGCTGTCTAACTGATTGGAACAGACAATAGTCAGGGCAAGCTGTATTTTGTTTTTACTTTCTAACAAGCTAAATAAATTGGCACTGGAGCTTAAAAAAATAGTGGGATCCAGAGCACCAGTTATTTTTAACAAAGAGGAAATGACTGTCTTGTATAACACTTGCTTACAATGTTAATAAGCCATAAAAAAGTTATCTCTTCAAAATACCCTTTCACATTTACACATGACTTACCACCACCAGGTATATATTTTTCATCTTCTTGTAAATCACCCTTTGATTTATTTAGCCATCTTTTATATCCAAAAATGGAACATATAAACTTTTTTTGTTTTAAACAATTAAAATTATTATGTATTGTTTCATTAAAGCTACTTGGAAAAACAAAAAAAAGTAAAAGGAACAACATGATTGCAAAGAGAGAGAGAGAGAGAGAGAGAGAGAGAGACAAGGGATGACGTGGGAGTACAAGTTTTATTATTTTATACTCTTTTCGGGTTATTTTGCATTTGAAATTAGTTCATCGTCGACTTAATTAGTGAAATAGAGAGAGAGTTTGAAAGGGCGACAGGAGAAATAGAGAACTAATGTTGTTCTTTTTATACTTAATAATAAGTATGTATGCATGTCTTTTTTTAAACAAGTTTGCGTGCAACTTGCATATATATTCAAGTACGCGTAGTAGGCATTTAGTTTGGCTCGTGTGTCCGTATTATGTAGCATACTGAAAGAAAAGTTGAATATTTTACGAGGTTACGTGTGCGGAGAGCGGGCTTTGAGGAGGAGTGTGCATTATTATTATTATTATTATTATTATTATTGTGTGTCGACTAAAAGATTTCCTCCACGTGGGAAGACCTTGTAATACATACATACGGCTATGTACATAATATGTACATAAGTATAATAATATGTAAAAGAGACATTCACTTTGAGTCATATATAATTACTCCACTTATTATTTTGCGACTGATATTTGAGTTTTGCAACACTTGAGAGAAGGGAAAAAGCAGGAAGAGAAGAAGAGAAGCCCTCGTTTCATCCATCCATGTGCATTTCATTATATCTATCTCAAAGTTCCAGTTTCCCTGCTATATTTATTATTATTATTACTACTACATTCATACTCCGGTGGCACACAGCTGACCTCAATGTTTCCCTCTGCCTTCCTGTTTTGTATACCACAGTGAAAAGCAGGAACAGCGGCAGCACAACAGAGAGCTGCTTGTATTAATTAAAATTACTTTTTACCAACTTTTCCTTTCACATATACCACTACACACAGTTATTGTTATCACTACTACGGTAATAATAATAATAATAATAATAATCACCTGTATTTATACTGGTGCAGTAGTAGTAGTAGTCGTCAAGTGAGTAGTAGCAGTGGAAGCAGCTAACCTTGATACATTAATAAATAATGGCTATCCTACCTTACTAATTTGCTTCAATTTTTTATTATTATTAGTGTGTCCATATGCATTATGGACATAAACTGCCATTAAAAAAGCATCCTTTTTTTTGGAAAAAAAACATAATACGTTGTACTCAATGTCCTACAGCATAAATATCCTCAAGCCTTTTTATCCGGTTAAATGTGTATATAAAAATTGATTATTGGTTGGGTTGAGATGCAGTCCTGCGTTTTTTATTATGAGTCATGGTGATATGTAAATACGCCAAAAAAAAGTAGTGTAAATATAAGGCAAATAACATGTAATCAAATAATGCACTATTTTTTTTTCTCGATCAGTTTTTTTCCTGGCTATCCTCCCAATAATGCAATTTAGTAACACAAAAAAAAACAGAAAGTCAGGGGGAGGGGGGAAGTTGATATCACACTATATTTTTTTATATAAAAATATATATATATTTATGCCACACGTTTATCAAATTAAGGTCAATGAGTCTACTGGCAATTTATTGATTTATTATAGCCTTTTCAATGCATGCATGCATTTGCACGACTCGCAAAAGAAGGTGAGTGAGAGAGGTGGTGTGTGGAGAATGATTTTTTTTATATTCCCGTTTGGTTTTTTTTTGTGGCTCGTTTTATATCACTCTCACTATTTACAGCGGTTAAATAGATGAATGATCATCATGATAATATCGTATGCATTGATAGTTTTGTCAAAGTATGTGGAAAAATGTAGAAAAAAAGGAAATAGAGGTTAACACATATTTTTTTGGGCAGCTTTTATTGGTGAAACAGGAAGTTGAAGAGGAGTCGAAAGCGGATTGTTTGCTGTGCTGCTGTTATAATGGTGGTATGGTGGTAATGGTAAAGAGGCGCAAAAGTAGCTCAAGTAGTATTACCGAGTCAATTGGAATGTTATGTCATTGTGTAATGTGCTATTTTGTTGTTGATCATGTTGATAATGATGCAATGAAGCTTTGCATGGTTAACAAAATGATTTTTTTTCTGCTTGGGAGTTTATTTATTTTTATATTTTTATATTTTTTTTTTAAATATTTGCTCAAAATGTAATTTGAGCTGTAAATGTTAAACAGTGAAAAAACAGTTTGGGTGTTCACAAAATGATTTTTATGGAGGAAGCGTTGAAAATCGATTAGACATTAACGAGTTTACGAGCATACCAAAAAAAGCCCCAAATGTCTACAAGAAAAACATCATTAAAATTTGTTTATATGGTAAATGGAATTTTTTTGAGCTTTTGAAAAATATACTTATGTTATGGTTGCTCACTATGTAATATTTGATGTAATACATTTTTTCTCTCAGCCTTGTCCCATCTTTTATTGTAAACTGGTATCTGTCTACACGAAAACGACAGTAATGGATAGAGCAATAATAATAAAAAGAAGAAAAAGAAGAAAAAAGAATTATGAAGCTCATCATCATATCATTATGATAATTATTGAATAGAGTGTCTCATGTTGAAATATTCAATTATTTTATTTTATTTGTTCATTCCATTATTTTCCATTTTGTTCATCTGTTCATTTTTATACCTACCTCGATATACATATTTTTTTGAGTCAGTCAATTACATAATTTCAATTTTGCTCAATTGTTACACGATGATGATGACACACATGGAATTGTTATACAGTTTCTTACTATAGTAGTTTTGCAAAAAAAAGAGTTCTACTTGAAGATGATGATAATATTTGAAAGTATTCACTCAACTTGCATTATTATATCATCACCTAAAACAAAAAGTGAATTTTTTCAATTACTAAAAAAATTCACCAACTGTTGCTGTTGTTTTTTTTCTGCTGCTGCTCCCTCTCAAATTATCTTGAACAAATTGATACGATCAAGAAATATAATCAATATGGCTACAAGTATCATTGTGAGAGCTAATGAGCAATCCATGTTTTTTTCTTCTACTTTGTACCACTCGACGAAATCCTTGTTATTTTGTCGTGACACTTTAACCATCACTTCTATTTACTGGCGAGCGTGCATGAAGAAAAAAAACAGCAACAGTAGGCGAGAGAGAGAGAGAGAAGATGAAGAAGATGCTGATAAACTAATGGTGATGATGATCATGTTTAGTCTTCTTCTTATTGTTTTTCAATGACTTGTATAAGTACGTTACACTATTGTTATTATTGTTATTATTTAACAATCAATATGATATAACCATTTTTGCTGTTGTAATAACGACAATGATGAACAATAAAAAAATGAGGAAGAGATAATAACGTGGCGTGGTGGTGTACTCATTGAAGTGAGCGTGTGGTCGCAAATCGGAAAATTATTTTTTCCTCTTCTTCTTTTTCTTCCTATCTTTCCGTATAGTAATTAAAAGAAGACGAAGAAACCCCCTTCAAAAATAAAGAATGTCATTAATTTAACAAGTACAGTGACCATACTAGTGACAAACGTATACTTTTTTTCTTTTTCTTGAAAATGATATGGGACAACTTATGGTGTTATCTTATCAAAATAATATGCAGGACAATTATGATAAATAATGATGAGGATGGGATGTAGTATTATAAAATCGTGAACATCTCTTTGCAACGTTGTTTCGCTAATAATGACACATGTGGCATCTTCTTAATTTTTGATGGAGGACATGAGGAGCATTATTATTAGTAGTAGTAGTGGTAGTAGTTAGTAGTCTTGTTATATAATAGCCAAAATAAGCGCAACAATCAATGATATAATATACCTACGTACTGATACTCTGCTACTTACAGTGATGATGACGATCATGGTGATAGTGAGGATGATAGTGAAGATGCTCTTTCTGGTTTTTTTTTTCTTGTGTGCAAAAAAAATACTTGAATTTTTTATTACGTTGAATAACATAATAAACGTGTTTGACTTGCCATAGAGGACACGGAGAGAGAGAGAGAGAGGAAGATGCATAATAGTAAATGCAAAATAATCATATCATTTCAAATATATTTCTTGTCCTTTATAGGCACTCATTCAAATAAATAGCTATAGTTGTTCAGGGGATACATGTCAAGAAAAATTAAAAGGGGAAAAAAACTTTGAGGACAAATATCTCTTTAAAATTATTTTGCTCCTTGTACACGTACGTATTATTGTCATAATGATTGTTATACTATTATTATTATTATTATTGCAAATAATCCAGCCATCAACTTTGACACATGTCACTTGTTTCGCATATGTTGTTGTTGTTGTGGGTCTCTGAACTGAAATGTTGGTCAAATATTGTCGTTCATCTTTAAAAAAATGTAGAGAGTGTCCTGTTCGTCATAAAATAAATAAATAAATATCAAGTCGCTGCCTTGTCCATAATTTCTGGCTGCGTTGTTGTCCCAAATGACTATATGTAATTTTAACAATGCGTTGCGTAACTCTTTGTAGCTGTCTTACAAAGTGATATTTTATTGCTGCCAGTGAAATAGTATAAGAATTAGTTGGGAAAAATTATGATGATGAGGCTTGATGGACAGTCTGGGATGAATTATTGCCTTGCCATTTTATAATAATATATTATTGTCTGCGTTGGCTTGGTTAGTCAATGAGTCCGATCCGTCGGCTGTTGACACACACAAAAGAATGAGAATAAACGCACAGATAGACAATTTAAACTTAAGATAGGTGTCCAAATAATATATATATAATGTTCACTTTATATTAAGCATATTTTTTTTTATTCCAAAGCAAAAAAAATGCATGCGAGGGGAGGTCCGCTTGGTTTTTGCCGCGGTCACTTTTACGTTTTTACGTTGAGGATCATAAAATTAAACTAGTGCTGTTGCATAGGAGCGCATATAGCAGATGTGCAAAAAAAATATTGACATAAATGTCATTTTCGTCCTCTTCATCATCAGTTTACCATTTCTTTTTATTATTATTTTGTAATTGAAGCAGCTTTATAAGAAAAGTTTGATGTCTGTCGGTCTATTTTTTCTGTCCCACCTTTTTTCCTTAAGTCTCTTAAGTGTGGAAAAAACCTTTAAAATTGTATCATGGCTCTCGCTACATTCATATATACTCACGTTACTACTGCCCAAATTGCAAATTATTACAACATGGCATTGGATTGTTGGTGATCATCTGCCAAGGAATGGTTAAAGTTTTTGATGAAAAGACTATTCATTTAATTGCAACTAATGTATGGTTAGAATGAAGTTTAACAAGTTGATGGATATTTAACAAGTTGAAAGTATCAGAACAATAAAAGTGCCGCATGTCAAAAACGAAAATGTGTAAAATATTATTATTATTCATTTATTACCACTACGTCTACTGCTACACCACCACTCATACCCATCCTCTTGCAAAAAGTGAGTAATAAAGCAGTCCATAAACTAAACTAAAGTAGTAACGGCAATAGCATTGCATTGCATTCATGATATTTACAACTTGGGGAAGATCTCAGAGAGAGAGAGAGAGAGAGAGAGAGAGAGAGAATGAGTGAGTGAACAAGCTTGCAAAATGGATAAATGCAGAGCTGTTGTAAGTGAGTGAATCGTTGACGAAAATGACGATTTTAATGGCATGACATAATATGAAAGAAGAATCAACCAGCCGCAAAATATATATATGTATATATTCAGCGGCACATAAAATTTTATTCGCTCTGCGTGAAGCTAAAAAAATTATTATTTGTTTTTGTAGTTTATATTTTATGTGCTCGTGAATCATGAGGCTTCCTCAAAAAAATGTATCTAAAAAAAGTTTAATGTTGTGACGATTATAAAGGTGCTAAAAGCTTTTGAATCCCCTTTTCCTTTTCAACAATGCATTTGTACTTTGAGCAACAATACGTCTCTTTACATCTCTATTTTATTTTACTCTCCATCTCCAGTGCAATGCATGTGGTATGAGACATGAAAAATATATATTTCACTTGATTATCTTTGCACGTTTGTCAACCTGAAAATATATATGACGGATTAGTTGTACCTGTCCTTCATTTAATATCACTACTGATTGATGATGAAACCTTGTGAATTAATTAATTCTTTGGATGATGAAAGTTTGAATACTTGCCTGTTAACAAAAAGAGTACTTCTTTTTTCTTCATTAGTGGATACTTGATAGCGTCATATTTTTTTTGCTATACCAAAAATTATTCTTGAAATTCTACAAATTAATGGATTACTTGATACCCTTATCTCCATTCTTTCTTTTATTTGCAATGGAATTTTATCTCAAAAACCGTATTTCTTCTATAAGTTATTATTTTTAAAACCCTATCAAATTATTTTTTTTAACAGGCAGCCCAAAAATTTTGGTTGGAAACTTTTCCGTGTAAAATAATATGAGATATGTTTTTTTAGACAAAAGTACATAAAAACCATAGTTCCTTTTTACACCAACTCATTTTTTTGATATGTGAAAAGCAATTAAAAAGTTTCTTTTTCTTTCCCTTCTTTTTTCCCTTTCTCTCTTTCTACCTATTATTATGGAATGTAAAACTACTTTGTAGAATATAATTGGTGCTCCCTGTTCACTCAATCCAAATGCATAATGTAAAAAATCATATTTAATTTAAGTTTGCCTTTGTCTCACTATATATAGCTTTCTATATCACACTACTACACAGCGTTTAGACGCTTACATGGTGAAAAAAGCGGCGTAAAAAATCTGGGCTTTTGTTTTTTCACGGAAGTAATATCCTAAAACAATGAAACTTTTTTTTGTTCTGGAAAATAACATGACGGATATCCTCCTCGTCAGTCTATTTTTTTTGTGAAAAAAGTAAAAAAAAATGAAAAGATTATTATTATTTTTTTGCCTCATGCAAAAGTAAAGTAGAGAAAGACTAGAAATAAAAAAGTCTTCCTATTTCACATTGTTCAACAGTTTCCTTGACACAATCAAAAAAAATTTGACGAGAAGTGAGAGAATTAAAAGAAAAGTTAATTTCTTCCTTATTTCATTTCTTTATACAAATATATCAGTATGCATGCTTCATACAAATATCTATAATATATGCCCACATGTCATGAAAAGAAGACTTACACAGCCTTCGAAAAAAAACAGGTAAAAAAATATTCTCTGGAAATTTGATAACATTGTGCTCCACGTCGCTTTTTTTCTTTTCGAGACATTAAACCAACCTTTTAAAGACATTGTGAAAGAAGAAGACGATGATGATGATCATCATCCCTCGTCAATCTACGCACATACTAAGTAACAAGTATTTCCTCATTATATGATAAGTACAGGATAAGTTTTCTACTCATGTCATATACATTTTCGTCATTAAAACGACGACAAGAACAAGAGGAAGATTCAAAATGTCAGCAGTTTTACTTGTATATTTTTTGGGACAAGTGAAGGTTGTAATGCTATTCCTTTTCTGACACACACACAAAATCTTATATTCCAGAACAGGCTCTTTATATTATTTTTTTTCTACTTTAACAAAAAAAAGTTGATTTGATTACACATACTTTTTTTTGCCCGACTTTTTTCTTCTTCTATCTGGTGTGGATCCATCTATCAGCTTAAATCTACTTTGAGATATAAGGCAAATGCGACATTAGATACATATTTGACAAAGGTGGAAAGATATGTATTATCTTTTTATGATGAGATATATAAGTTGACATGCATGACAATGATCGACAGCAGGATTAACTCTTCGGCAAGCAAAAATCATGAGCAATGTGTATACGTATATAAGGCTCTTTTGGGAGCTGCATAATAAGCAGATGAGGAAAAAAGACGACAACGATGAAGAAGAAAAAAAAGGAAAAATAAGATTTGAAGACAAGATGATCAGAGCTTCGTATTTTTTCCCATGTCGTTTGTTGTAGTAGTATTTCATCGAGTAAATGTGTGTTATTTTTTCGTACATTGAAGCTCACAGTTTTTACGTAGGAGCATGATCGGGTGCACAACTGACAGAGTGAAACGATTTCAATTTATGTCACAAACATTATTTCATATTATCACAGAAAATCAAATGGCTTCATGATATCCTATCATAAAAAAATGTAGTTTGATGATCCCATGTTTTATGATAGTTAACAAATGTGTGTAATAAAAAATATACAATAATAATAATAATAATAATATGTATGTTTATATGGAGATATATTTCCTATTTGATAACATTACCAAAAAAAGATTTTTTTAAGCCGTCACATGATATTAGATATTACCAAGTGCGTGTTCTCATCGCCCACCCGATTTTCTTCAGTGGACTTTTTCATGTATTACCTCCATCTCCTCCTCCGCGCTTCTTCATTTCTTATTTTTTTGTATTCTTTTTCATGATGATGGAATGGATTGATATCGTAGGGAAATCTTATCGGCGGCGCATGAAATAATAATAATAATAATGTGACGTGATTTGTACTGTGAATCTATTTCAATTCTCTGAAATGTATGGATTCTTCTCTTTCCGATTGAATATTACACAAAAAAAAGAAGAAAAATGTATAAATGTACAAAAGATACATGATGCGTATTAAAGAACGAGGATGAAAAGGAGATAAAGGATTTTTTTTTTTGAAGATTTCGGGGATGAAAAGTGAAGGATTCTGGTTGTGTGTTTATTAGATATCCGACTTTTATAAAAGAAGAAAGATGAGGATGGTGATATTAAGGCATATATTTGAATGAAAGGGATACTCCCAACCAAAAAATAATAATAATCATTCGGCTTCCATTGATAAAAAAACTTAAGACAAAAAAAAAATTTATATCGAAAAAAATGTTGATAATTTCAAGATTTGTTTGCATTCCAATACACACCTATCCAAAATACCCTGATATTAATATCTTTTGTTGGAAATTTTTAATACCAACTTTTTATTAAAAAAAATATACCTGAATGATTTTATTTTTGTTGTCGGAGCGTTAAGCCAAAATTAATGAAGGTTTGTACAAAGACTTGTAATGGAGAAGACACATAATGTAACAATATTGCCATCGTCTCCTTCCTATCAATTCCCTTTTGGCAATTTATTGACTCGCTCCGAACGTTAAACATTGTCAATATGCAATACTAGTCATCTCATACGATATGCTTTCAATGAAAGAATATCCGGATGAATTTCCTTTTTTTTCTACAAGCCATACTTGTACGGATGCCGTTCTAAAAAATATGGAGGCACTTTACAATAAGCCTGTAATCCATAAAAATATGATTTTTTTTCTCGACAGCAGAACGTATTCACTTTTTCCGATTCCGATAGTCGAAATCTTTGTCGATATATCTTTTTTCAGCTTCTTCCTAAAAAAAAATATCAAGATGGAAAAAATGTAAATGCTGTAGTAATATTTTTATTACATGATTTGAGGACAGGTGTTTACATACATTTTTTTTGGTATCCTTATCTGCCATCTTTCTCAAGTATTACGTAGAAACTGTACATGCCATTCAACTTGATCATCATCATGACACAATGCACAATATGTCTCTACATAATACATGAGTCAGATATTTTTAAACTGTTCTTTTTTTTCGATGAAAAATGGGTGGAGAGCGTATAATTTATACTTAATGTAGCATGCACGCGAAAAAGAGGTGAGTTTAAAGGGTTAGCGCACTCACACTTTAAAATTCCCAATCTCTCTCTCTCTCTCTCTTTCTCTCTCTGTTTCTCAAAGCAAATTTGATTTTTTCCCCTCTCTCTCTTGTGAATAGTAACCATGTTGCCACTTCAAATGTCATGTACTTGTCCAACAAATTCATCCGTCAAAAAAGCCTTTGCCTTTTTTTATATTGCACAAAATCATGCATTTAACAACATTAACAAAGTGTATGTGTTGCATAAAATTTTCTGAATATATTGGATATCATATCGACTTTGTAGCAAATGAAAATATGCATGAAAATGATTACCTACATTAATGTACACACATACAAATATGTATAATATATGATTTGATGGGTATAAAGAGAAAAAGTAGAAGAAGAAAAAAGTGTGTAAAAAAGGAGGAGGACTTGTCGTGTGATATAAAAATGGACACGCATGTTGTTTTATCACACTCATCTTCATCATCATCACCATCATCTATTGTCCGTATAAAGTGAATTAAGAAAATATATATTATGAATTGATGAGTTTCAATGAGACTAACTTTCTGGCCATCATAATCATAATCATCTTCATCATCACGTCTTTTTATGGTTATCCCTTTTCCACCTCTTTTATTCTCCTCTTTCCATTCTTACGTAAGGTACACAAACACACAGCTAAAATAATAATAATAATAATATTATATATATGGATGGACTCAACGAGATTTTCAAAAAAAAAAAAGTTATTCTAAGATTAATAATCATAATAACAACAAACGCCCAGACATTTTCTTATTACTAACGTGTGCATTATACAAAGTCATGCGTGTACCTACCTACATCACTCTTGGCTCACAATTTTCTGTCTTTAGCTTTTCTTCTAAAGGATACTTGTCAATGGGAAATGTGTGTGCTGAAACATAATAAAATATTAAAATGCATGGATGTATGCACGTAGGACAATGCTAATATCCATACCATTATACTTGCTTGCATATATCTATCTGCAGGTATAGTAATGCAGCTAAAAAAATACTCAAGCTTATATGAATGTAAGTATTATGACGGGATAACATGAGAAATGTAGAGAAAAAAATATACCTATATTCTTTTATGGTGTTTTGGTGGTGGTTCTTCTCTCTCTCTCCGCTCACTTGTTTCACCTATGCATATTATTTAATATGCTTGCTATAGCGGAAGACACATCATCATAATTATTATGAAACATAATAAAATATTAAAATGCATGGATGTATGCACGTAGGACAATGCTAATATCCATACCATTATACTTGCTTGCATATATCTATCTGCAGGTATAGTAATGCAGCTAAAAAAAATACTCAAGCTTATATGAATGTAAGTATTATGACGGGATAACATGAGAAAGGTGTGTAGAGAAAAAACATACCTATATTCTTTTATGGTGTTTTGGTGGTGGTACTCTTCTCTCTCTCTCTCCCCGCTCACTTGTTTCACCTATGCATATTATTTAATATGCTTGCTATAGCGGAAGACACATCATCATAATTATTATTATCTTGCTTGGCTACAATGTGTAATTCGCTTCATTATCATCACCTTCCTTTCAAAATGGTTGTCGGTGGGTCGCATATTATGTTTGATTTTTTAATGATAATCAACCAAGACAAAAAAAGGAAAGAAAGAGGGCTACAGAGAGTCAAGCTTGCAGCAAAACTCTTTTTCACTTCACACTCGCATTTATTATGTCTTTCTGCAAAACATATTACCATTTTTTATGTTCATGTGTGCACCATGATTTAATAATATGCATGCCTATTATAGAAGTATTTATACACATAAAATTATATACCTCATTTTATTACTTGTACTCGGGGGTAGAGAGAGAGAGAGATGAGGCATTACGGTTATATTTTTTTATGTTATTACGAGGACAGATATTATATGTTGATGATCATTATTATCATCATCATCCTCATCCAGCTCTCTCTGTAGTGAAAAAGGTAGGTGAGTCGCTAATTGCCCTTCTTTGCTGATGCTCTGCGCCAAAAAAAAATTATGCAACAATATCATCCCTTATTATTATTGTTAGGAGGTTGGGCATTTCGAGTTAAAGTTGAAACGCAAAAGACAGACGCACACGCACACACATGACACACACAAGTGTGTTTTTTAATTTTCGGAAAGATCTTTCACTCCATATAAGTACAATGCACACGTTAAATATCTATTGCATACTAATTATACGACACCCATTTTCATCGCTTTACCCACTGATGATGGTTGTACTACAGCATATATCTCTACAGTGGTCCTGTTGTTGTTCTTCTTCTCCTTCTACTCTGGTGTGAAAATGGATGGTGTCATGAAATTCTCAAAACAACTCAAAATACTATGTATATTTATTTTTGTGTAGCGATGATGACTGATGATGACGAGTCCTGTTGAAATGTGAACTGTACTTGATTGAATGAAGCGTACACACACTGGTTGTGTGTCTATATCGACAACGTCGTAAATTATGTCCATATTTGGACTTTAGACCGAATGGATCTAAATGGCTATATAGTGTGTATTGAGTATGTAGATAGTTTTAACAAAACATACACACTATCTTTCTTTTTCTTCTTCTTCGGCTACAGTACAATAAGAAAGGTGCAAAAAAATTATGCCAGTCCTTTATTCGCAAAACATTTCAATTTTTAGTGTAATTGTAACGTACAAGTTGCGCCAATTTGGAAGAGGTGGAATTTATTCCGTTTTGCCTAGAGAAGAGTCAGTCAGTCACTCCCAATTTGCATGGCCAGCAGTCAGTTCACCATTTTTTTATTTTCAACAGTGCGAGTTTTGAGTTTGTAGAATATATGTAATAATAATGTTAATGATAATATGCACAACCAGTACCATTACTACTACTACTACTACATAATAATAATAATATTTAAAAGAAGAGGAGCAGCATTTTTGATGGCATTATATTTATTATTGCACTGCATTCACAATTCTTATTCGTTATTCAAAAAAAACATTAAATAGTTTTTTAGCATCATTACTGGGAAGGATCTTTTGCTTGGCATTGTAATTTTCTCCAACATTCCGTTCCTCTACTGTATAATTTTGCAATCAGGAATAAACTCTGCCATTTTTTTTCGTGGAACACACCGGCATGACGATGATGAGTATATACGGTGGTGATGGTGGTAAATAATTTGTAAGAAATAATTTCAAGGATAAAATGATTGCTTGCTGTGATGATGATGATGATTAGGCTGATGATGATGATGTTGATGACCACATAAAAACCATGGCAAAATTCATGAGTCAGTTTGAAAAAAAAATAGAACCTGGATTTTTTTTATTCTTCTTCCGAGTAAAAAAATAAAGTTTTTTATTTTCACTCACATTCGTCAAGTTGGGTGAATAATCCTTTTTTTCGCTTGTTAATGTTGTCGCTGCACGCTGCTTTTTTGCTCCTCCTGCTGCTGCTGCTGCTATTGTGTGTATACGCATAAATTTAGAGTGGTTATAATATTCATCCACATAAGTACTTGCACGCATTCATATTTACTTAATGATAATAAGTGAGGTCGCTTACCTAATAACAATGCAAGTGCAATAAATAATGCACGTAGTCCATAAAAAAAGTGTGTCCGTCCGTGTGTTTGTGTGCAAGTATATAAATATATGTGTATGTGTGTGTGTGTGTATTTCTGAGTAGGATATTAACTAATACGACACGGAATCAATAATGAGGATGATGATGCATGTTTGTTCGTCGAGTTTTGGAGTGCAGGTAAAATTAGCGTTACACGAATTAGCTTTGGTTATTTAGTCACCCTTTTTTTATCAACCAACCACCTTTTATTTCTTTACCTACCTCCAATATTACTATTTTTATTATGCATTCATTACATTTATCGTCGTAGCAGGACGTCTCGTATAATCGTCTTGTTCTTTCATTCTTCCTCTTTGCCACTCTTCACACTTTATTTTTGGACTTTAAATATTTTTTTTTATTCTCAAGTATATGGCTAAGGTTCACTCCAAACTAAAAATGTTGTACTGTTTGCTTACATAGCTGATAATTTTTTTTAGTAATGCACTTGGACGGTTGCATAGTTTTTGTTCTTTGTTCAAGACAAAAAAATAAATAAAGTAGGTATGCAACATTTTGTGAATATAAAAAACTGTGGTGTTTTTTTTCTAAATTTCGTTTGTTTGGTATTGTTTTTTTTGCGTTCACGACGACAACTACAAGCTTACAACAGTCAACTGAACTGCAACTCAGGAAGAAAAAAAAGAACCGTATTTTTTCTGGTTGTTTGCTAGCACATTTTATTTCATGCACTTTGCATTTAAAGCAGGTGGTGTGGTGAAGAGTGCGGATGCACATAGCCACGGATGGTAAAAATGAGAAAGAAAAAAAACTTTTTTTTTCTTTCCTTTTTGTCAAAAGAAAATGGGTGTGAAGCAGTTAAGTAAAGTGCAGATAGGCATGATAAGTTCACGGTTAAAAAAACCATTATCGTTCCGGATCGTTGTTTCCTTTAGCTCACAGGTTTTTTGAGGAAAAGCGAGAGAGAGAGAGAGAGAGAGAGAGAGACGCGGGAAATGATGCTTAAATTTTATAAGAAATTTACTACTGCTTAAATTTTTTAGTCCCCCTCCAAAGATAAAAAATTTATATCTACACACACAAGTAAAACATGTAGCACTTGGACTGTCGGTCGACCGACGATGATGTCGTCGTCGTCATGAATAAAATAACAGTCAAAGTGCAATCCATGGGATGTACAAGTGTGTATATTATGAATTTTTATGAGTTGTCTTGATTGACTGTTCCGTTTGTCAAGTGGTGTGCTTTTTTTCTCTCTTATTTCTAAGCTGATGTTGACGACGATAAAGGAATGGATAAGGTTTATATTTTTGATGGCTTGATGTAGATGATGATGATGATGAGCTTTGTTGTTGCTGTCATAGTCGTCAACAAGTATCGTAAAAAGCTTGTGTCATGGCACATTTCCCATGTGTCTGTCTGTTGTACTTTTCTCTCGAAAATATTCAAGTGGCAGGTAATATTTTTTTGGGGCAAGGGAAATAATGCTGCTAGTTGCTTTATATAGTACCCCTCCAAGTATTATTGTGGGTTAAATTTGTTAAGCAGGAATTAATAGTCAAGTGGACCGAATAGTTGTTCTTCTTGTGCTCTTGACAACAACTTGTTGTAGTGGTCAAAATGTTACCTTTTTTCGTCCGTTTTCACAGTTACACAACTGATCAAAGTTGGATGATGATTAGGAAAAAAAGCAACATCCTTTGTAAAAGTTAAATTAAACGGGACCTCTTTTCATTTAAAAAAAAGTAAATGAGTTACGTAACTTCCTGTTTTGTACAAAAATGAGTTGCTAAGAAAAAAAATGACGAGGATATTTATTTGATGGTTGGTGTCATAGTACAAAAAAATTGACTTTACACTTTCACGTCTCATTGAGAAACAAAATATCTCAATTACTGGTAGCTACTCTGGTTACCTGAATGGCAAAACTCACAATCAGTTTTTAAGACTTTTCTTAAAAGCCCGGATGTAAGTAAACTAATAAAAAGTAGTCAAAGTAAAATCACCAGTTCAATAGCTTATTTTTGCTATGAAAGCATAACTGAAAACTGAAAAGAAAGGGGAAATACAAATTTTGAGTGAGGTTTTTTTAGTCAATTATTTATTCATCCTATTTGCAAATAAACAGGAAACTGGGTTTGATAATGTATGTATGTATGTAGGTACATATTATCTTTGAAAAAAATTACTTATTTTATGCCTGGAAATGAAATTATTCCAAGAGGCTTATGAAAACGGGATCCTCCGTATATAATATTTCCTTCTGTTGTTGTGTAGATAAAGTAGGTAGGTAGCTGCATGAAATCGTATGATAAATTGAATAACGAACAAGAGACGGACGCGTTATTAAACGCGGAAGGCGGTCTACTGAAGTGAAGAGTGATGCTGCTGCTGCTTTTGCTTGTGACTTGTAAATGCCATGTTATTATGCTACCTTGTACACACAGTTTACTAGGGACCCTGCCTATTTAAATATATATATCTATTTTTGCAATAAGATAAATGTGTTTTCCAGGAGATGCACTCTAAATTATTAATTCATGAAATAAGGTTCTTTCACAAGAGAAGAAGGCAGGCAGGGAAGGGAGGAAGAAGAAGAAGAAGAAGAAGGAAAAAAGAAGCCGAAGGACAGACAGACAGGCAGTAGAGGGTGAAGCGAAAAAAAAAATAAAGCAGGAAATCCAATAAGTGGAATGTGTTTGCCATTTCTTATTATTATTCTCGTGTCACTGCAGCGTTATTACCTACTGGAAAAGTAGTCGGGATTCCCTTCCTTCTTCTTCTTCTTCTTCCCTTTTCCATTCAAATATTCACCCGTATTTGCACACTGACACACTAAATACATGACAACACGGAAGGAAAGCATATATATTTCTTGTGTTGTATAAACATTTACTATACTTAATTTAATGTGTACATTACACACATGTATGAATATTCGAATATGGTCGAATAAGAATAAGAAGAATGATATTTTATACGACGCCCTATGGTACTAATATCTACTAATGGAACGGAAGTTTGAAGTTGCTGGTGGCATATGTGCCCTGCAAAAGATGGGCAATCCACGTAACTTGACATTTTGCTGACTTGGCTCACTTTCACGGGATATATCTATTAATAAAATGTAAATACAAGTATGCTGGGTAAGGACACTCTAATTGTGACTACCCGAGATGATGATAGATACTTTATAGTACCACATATTATTATTATTATTAATATAAAATGAATTCCATACATTTTTTGGTATTTTTCTTCAGCATTTTCGGTATTAAAAAGTAATAACTATGGCAGCTAGATAAGTAAATGTAATAACTTGTAACATTACACGACGAGGAAGTTCCTTGAAGGAACGTTGCTGGCAGGTAAAATTGGATGGATGGCTACAAAATATTTACAAATTTTGTCCCATTTCACTCTTTTTCCTTTAAAAAGATAATAAGAAAAGCCGCTAGAGAATTTTTTTATTCTTTAAAAAAAATATCTTATTTCCTTATTTGCTTTTCTACAGATTTTCACCGTCGATTAACTTTAGTTGGGTAAAAGGTGGCAAAGTAGAAAATTTATAATGGAAAGCAAAATCCACTTGAGCTGACTTTGCTGCCGCGTGAAATGTTATTTGGTGTTGAATTTACAAGATAGAAGAAACATATGCTCGTGTTATATAAGATGGGAATCTACTCTAATAATATAATAATGTAAAGGAGACTGTGATGATGACGACATTTCATATAATTTGATTGAATCACTCAACTGCTCGAGAAAAAAAGTAGCAGTTGTACAAGTCACAAGTAAGCAAGCAAGGCAAAAAAAAGCACCTAAACTCAAAACTCAACCAGTGAGAGATTATTTCCATGAATATTTAATAATATGAGCAAACTGGATTTTCAGATTGAAAGAGTCTGCTTTTTTGGTTTGGTTCAGCTTTTTTTCTCTTCTTCTTCTTCTTCTTCTTCTACTTGTGTTGGTGGATAGAGGAGACAGCAAAAATAGAGTAGAGATTGGTAAAGTTGTGATGCCATAATTTATCATATTTCGTTATTACGTTTAAGCTTTTTTGCTGGAGGTGATATTTCAAATTGGTAGTTTGATCAGCAGAATAGAAATGTATCATTATTATTATTAATGTGATCTATATATATGTACAGATATATGTACCTATGCAGCGATTGTACGTTGCATTTACTTACAACAAAAAATCCACGACTTGTACAATTTTATTTTAGCACACACCGTTCACAAAGGTAAAAGCAATAACTCAAGTTTCCATAATCTAATCCGTCAGAGGTAATCATATTTAATTGTAATTGTGTTATTTTTCATTATTATTAAATGTGAGAATTGTATGATAGTAAGCGGATTTGATGTCGATTACGTCAAAAAAAATGTGAAAAACAATTTTTTTTAAACTTTTGAAAAAGCATAAAAAAGGAGTTGATTAAAAAGAAACTGCCAGTAGTTCCCAATGCTTTTTTCAAGCTCATCAAACCAAGTTAAGTAAGCATAGTAATCCTATTTACAACACAAGGCAAAAAAAAAGATAGATAAAAAAAGAGAAAAGTATTTTTGTGATAATGGTGGCGGTCTTTATGCTACGCTTTTATGGAAATATATAGAACGGGCGAGAAAAGAAGCCTTCAGGTCAAATTATCAACCTTGCCACCACCACCACCACCGCCACAGAAACCATTACCATCAACCTCCTCCTCCCTCTCTCTCTCTCTCTCTCCACGTATCTCGCTTCACCATCTTTTGACTTTTTACAATGTACAAAAAAATATGTTGTTTACAAATGGTGAACACAGGCATATTTGTGCCTTTGTGCACTGTGTAGGTATACACGCTTTGTTAATGTTTAATATCCTCGTTTTTTTCAATTAATATTTTAAGCGAATAATAAAAGTGAACTTTGAAAAAAATGGATGGACATACGTAATATGCAGATAGGTAATGAGAGAGAGAGAGAGGTTTTGCCTTCTACCGTCGGTTTTTCGTCCTTACTTGTTCTTCTTGTTGTCTATCTAACCTCCTTGATTCAATTATTTCAATTACTTTAATAAGGCAGGAATTATTATACGTGTGGCTTTTTATTGTTGTGAGCCTTCTTGCTTGCTTGCGTACTACCATAATAATAATTTGACAAACATCATTAAAATTCTGAAGCGGATGGATATACATGGAAGGTGGTGGAGGATGATGGATGAATAGAATATATTTTTTTATTTATTTTTAAACAAACAATGTGATTAGTGATTATGATGAGCTTCAAGATGATCCTCCTGCGCTAAATATAAAAAGGGAATCGTTACGACAACAATACATAATATTTTTTTGTGCATGCATACTTTGCTATTGTTAGTTTCCTTCGCACAGCACAAAAATAAATACATATTTAAAACTTTGTTAATCTTTTGTATTTTGAAAACTTTCCAAATCGACATCATCACACGCAGCAGCAGCACATATTTGAGTCATAAAGTTCTTTTTGTTTTTGTACGCAAAATAGGCAGTGCATCATGATCAAATTTTTTTTTTAATTTTTACTAAAAAGAGAGAACCTATATGTTAGTCAGACTGATCGGTTTGAGGACTCTGAAACAAGTTTTCAATTATTTTTTCTTCTTCGTTCCCTCATTTTTATTTTACTGTCCACCAGATACGCATGCACACAAGTATGCTTAAAGTTTTAACTTTAATTCCCATGAACGTTGATTATAATGACGATGATGCTCATGTAAATGTATGTACTTGTGTTCAATCTATTGTTGTTATTACACACCACAAAACTACTACTACCAAGCAATTTACTACTTCGCCTTTAAAAAAAAAATATATATATAAGTATGTATACTACAAAACGCTGCTCACGCAACAAAAACAATGACCTCCAGTTATAATTTCATCATCTTAACTTAATATCTTTCAAGTAAAAAAATGGCATTTTCATTAGACACATTATAATGTGCTGCTTTACTTCATCCTCTCCCGTAATCAAAGCAAAAATTAATAATAATAATAATAATGCAGATGATGATGATCATGATGATAATAATAATAATAATGAATGTTAATAGTAATTACAAGGAATGCTAATCACGAAGACAAGGATATATAGAGACACACATACACACACACAACCTGATTTGCATAACGCATCCTGTCGGATTTTCTCTCTCTCTCTCTCTCTTTCGTGATGAACTGCTGTTTAACCTGAAATGTTAGACATCATTTATATACCTACATATTTTTTTGTGAAATATAAACGTCCAACAATAATTTATACTCTTTTTTTCTGTCTAGCTTGGATTTGAATAAATAACGGTAGATTAAGCTTGTCAACCAAGTAAAAAGCCGTTGCTGCTACTACCACCTCCATTCTTCTGTTATCCTTGCACAATGGAAACTATGACACGTTCCTCAACAAAATATATCGCTGCTCCAAAAAAATAATATTTTCTATTGTTAGCAATATGATCCCTCAAAAATAGTCAACCGGACGAACGTCAAAAAATAAAAGGCATTACTCACTCCCTCTCCATTCACTCTTTTTTCCTCGGCGCGTTGCTTTTTTGAATAATATGTGCATATTGTAATATCGCATCGTATATTTACACGTGTGGGCACACAAAGCAAGTTGGTCCCATGCAAGTCACCAAACAGTATATACATATTTTCTCACATGCATAAAAAATGTATTTATGTGTAGCTTATATCATTAGGGACCGTCCATAAATAACGTTCTCTGTTTTAGGCTCATTTAGTGCCTCCCTGCCCCTTGTGTCACGCTGTTTTTAACATTGGCGTAAATGGAGGCTCCAAAGTTCCCCCTGCCTAAAATAGAGAACGTTATTTATGGACGATCCCTTACATCTAATATATGCATATGCATCCATATTGATGATGATGATATAAGGTAAAAACCCACCTGAAAATTATGCTAAAAAATCATATACCATATAATATAGCATGTTGTGCATATTACATAGTAATCAGACATGACTCAGAGAACAGTAATAATAAAAATAAAAATACGATGGTATTATTATTAGCTATATTACTACTACTACGCTTTTATCCTCCTCTGCACCAAGTCATTTCTCCAACATTTCTACAGCAAAAAAAAAACGTGGTCATATAACTTATAGACTAAATAAACACATGACTAAAAGGCTCCTCTCCTTTCTCCTCCACGCAAGGGAATGAGGACGATGACGACCATAATGTGTCTCTTTTTCACTCTGACATTGTTTGAGTTCCGTTTCTCCATTTTGGCATGTTGTTGTATTGGACGAAGGAGAGAGAGAGAGAGAGGAAAAAAAGTTGAATGATGTGACGAGAGGAACTAGACTTCCAACTTTCACGCTAGTTCAATCAACGCCATCACTACCAACCAACACATATATCCACACACAAAAACACCGTCAGCTACACATGACATTCCTCTACACACACAAATTCACTAGCTATATATATTATTCCAATATGTATAGCTACACACCCAACAAATTTCAATTGAATACTCCGTGAACTCTTTCTCTCTGGGAAAAAAAGAACCTGGAGTACGTATTACTTACTACTACTATTATTATTATTAGGACTACATAGGTATGCATAACATCATACTACCTATCATCATCATCATATGCACGCAATTCTACTTTTATTATTATTTCTCCGAGGTGCACAGTCACTCAACTCAATCACGTCATGTTCTTCTTTCATACAGCCTGTCGTAAAATGGTAAAAAGAAACATGGACGTGGGAACTAGAAAACGCAACGATTTAGAGTTTTGCTATTCTCTGGAGGAGTCAATGTGCCTACTTTAGTCCTCACAAAAGCATTCCGTTTGTGACTACACTAATAATAATAATAATAATAATAATAAAAACTCACCTACACACACACAATGGACGACAACAACAAACGATGACTATGACGAAGGAGTAACAATCACAAGGAATAAACAAGTTCACCTTACAATAAAAAGAGAGAGAAAAGATGCATTATTGTTATTACTATTATAGTAGTACACTGTACATGTTACTATTAACCCTGCTACTCTGCTATACTTGCCATTTTATTACAATAATGGTCGTGTAGAAAGAAGAAGAAGGAAAAGAAGAAGAACAATAAATAGCAATAACAAACATACTATAAATAATGGTGGAAAATGTTTGGTGTGTGTGTGTGAGCTTTTATGCATGTTTTCCAAAAACCAAAAACCGTTTTTGATGGGATGAATAACTTCACCGTCATCATCATCAGGATCTGTATAGTCAGTGGCAGGCGAGCATTCACTTCTTGCATGTTGCTTGCTTCATCCTCCTACTCGAATAATAATAATAATAATAATACGTAAATATAAATATATATATATATATATACAGACTCCGCAAAGTTGGTGGTGGTGGTTGGCTGTTGTTATGCTGATGTTGTTGTCTAAATTGTGCATAATATTTATTGTACGTGTGCAAGTGCAACCAAACCAGAAGAGCAAGGAAATGAGGGAAATGAAGAGAGAGAGAGAGAGAGAGAGAGAGAGAGAGAGCAGCCAGTAGCTGCAGTTTACTATGCTACCATGAATAAATTGTGCGACACTATTCTCTCTCTGGCTGAATATGAAGGAATAAGAGGAATGATTAATGATGGCTCATTAGGGTGACATGTTGTGCTAGGTGGCTTGAGGCGTCTCTTTCTCTCTTTCACTTTGTATTATCCATTATCATGCTCACTTTTAGGCACACATACCATATCAACAGCGAGTGGAAAAGCACAAAAAAATAAAATATGCTTACAAGCGTGGAATACCATGCTAAAGTGAAATTTCCAAGAAACCAATGAACAAAAAACATAATAGAAAGAGAGAGAGAGAGAGATGAAGTCTCTCATATTTATATCCACAGTCATAGTCAGTCAGGTTTGTTTTTTTGTTCCTCCGTTTTCTGTGGATGTCGGCAAAACTACTAGGAGTATTATGAGCAGAATGAACACCATTTTATGCGTGTGGCAAATATGAAAGAAACAAGAGAAAGGCACATGGCATGATTATTATTATTATTATTACTTTTATATATTAATGTTATGATTTTGTTCGTGTGCAGTTCGCTCAGCGCTTAGCCTCTCTTTCTCTCTCTGTTATTCTAGTGTCACGCATATTTATGAATGTCTACTAGTTTACGGTGGGGTTTTGGTGGTTAGCGGTGGTGGAGGAGTTGTGTGCTCAAGTAAAATAAAACTAACACACAGCAGCACACAGCCCACCAAGTCAAGTGGAGTGAGTCAAAGCAAAACGTGAGCCCAGTGAAAAGGAGCCACACAGTGAAATAAATATTCTAGAATTTTGTGAGTCTTGCATTCCTTTTCCATAACTGTAGTAAATATATAGCATAGGGCCATGGAATTATGAAAATGATCAATCCAGTTGTTGTTGTTGTAGTAGTTCCAGATAATAGTTCCCATCATCATCAGAGTGCGTATATATTTTTATTTTGTTGTGGGCGACATTAGATTGAGCATTTACACGAAAGATTATTATATCTTTTACCAGATGCAGATATATAAAGACATTCCTACTTGGTATTATCATTATTTTACTATTATTATTATTCTTGTAGTATTTTTACGATAATGAGAAAGAGGATTGGTAGTAGTTTGAATGGTAGAGTTTAAAAAAAAACCCAAATATATCTGCATGTTGTATCTACATCTTCATCAATTGTATTGCTGTTGTACCTACTCAACTTGTGTTTATCTTGCACCTTTTCAAGAAGGAAGACAAAATAAACATAGTACACACAAGGTTTTGGAAAAAAAGGAGTAGAAAAATAAATAGTAACTCCGGCGAGGAGAAGACGGAGGAGGAGGAGACGCTCGTATTTTTTATTGTGATTGTCCATGTTCCACGCTTTTCACAGTTGTGCATATGCACAGGCTTCTTGATTGTATGCCGCTTACTTAATATCATTGAATGTTTTTTTGTGTAAAGGCATTTATTATTCAGGGGATATTATGCTAATGTAATGCTTGTTTTATACATATTTACATAGATGCACATGGGCATTTTTTTACCGGTGCATACCGAGAAAAAAAATATATATAACATAACAACAATGGAAAGAGAACACGCACCTTTTCTGTTCGCTTTTTCTTAGCTCGCTTCATCATGGAGCTGCTGAGCAGCTCCAGAATATTTATTTCAACGTGCAATCAATCAAAAATGATTACCTATTCAACATTCTCTTTATTATCATTTATTTTTCGTTTATTATTACCATTTGAAAATATGTATGAAAGAGTCATATAATAATATTTTGTATACATGTTATTTTATAATGTTCAAAATTTTAGTAAATATTATGTAGTGTGAGTGTATAATGAACTCTCCTACTAAACTTTTTAAAAAGAAGTTTCAATTCATTACCAAAATAATTTATTTTGATGCACAAAAGATTAATAATTGTTGATAGGGAAGTCAGAAAACCAAGAGAAAGATAGATAGAGAGAGAGAGAACTGACTGACTGACTAATGCACACGTACTAAAGCCGTATATAATCGCATTGCATTTCATCATTGCATGGAGCAAAACACTCTGGGTTCTGTATTTTAAAAAAGTTTCATGATGGTAATAATAATAATTCAAATGGAAAATTGGGGATTCTGGCACTGCTGCTGCTACCACAACACTGTACAGTTGGTATTTTGCATCTCTCTCTCTCTCTCTCTCCGGCTGCAAATGATGATGATGAGATGATGAAGAAGATGATGATGCCAGAGGGCTTTTTAAATATTATTTCCAGTAGTTGTTCTAGTAGTACAAGTAGTAGTACTGCTGCTGCTGCTCTGTTACTATACATGTTGGTCTGGTTGAGGGTCGGCTGCGTTATTGCTACTTCTCGTTGGTAATTTTATTTCGTAAGATTGGACAAGGTAAGCTTATTATCTTTGAAAGCAGAAAAAGGAAAAAGAAGCTTCAACTTCATCATGGCTGAATTGTGATACGCTTTTGCTACAACAACCATGATACAAAAAAGTGATGCTTGTCAGTAGTGCAGAACAACAGAAATGGTGTATGTGTGTGTGTGTGCAGGTGTGGTGGTTATTATTAATTAGTAGGTAGATAGAAATTTTTGCCAGTGTATTATTACTTCTCTCTCTAATGCAATGCTGCTGCTTCTGCCTCTTCAGTCAGAGGAAGAAGATGAATTCATCGTCATTGCAGATGAATTCATCGGCCACGTGGACGACGAATTCGTCGTCAATGACGATGAATTCATCTGCAATGA
>JAITYZ010001470.1:0-10768 GCA_027744595.1 Paronellides praefectus | reverse complement strand
ATCTCATGCTTCATTACACTAAAAGCTTGCCACTTGTAACGCCCACTGATGATTATTACTCTTTCCGCTCCCTGTTCCTTTCTTCCTTCTTGTTATTCAGACAATTGCCCGTCCCGTCTGGAGATGTTCTGTACATTTTATACAAGTATCTGTGAGATTATTTATACCGCATTGAATTTTCTTGAATGAAAGCATATTTATAGTTCTTACAGGGATGATATAAATTTTACTTTATGTACCATGTAAAATACATGATGAACACTGGGCAGAAGCTCTTTTGTGACTATATATTCTTTCCACAAAACTATAACAGTTGTTTCCTGTTCCTTGTACCCTACATTTCCTCAATCATCATCATGATTTTCTCAATTGTAGTTAGCCCCACTCAAGATTCGTTGCACGATATACGCGCAAAAGGGAATAAGTGTGGGATTCAATTGTTGTTGGTATGCCATGTACGAACGAATACTCGTGAAGTATTTCATGTTACATTTTAAGCTATATATGTACTTTAGCGAGTTACATGATGATTACTTCTGCTACAATGGCTTCTATATTATTCTTTAATATTCACTTCAATGCCGAATGAAACGGAAATTATGATAAGTGGTTGAACAATATCAGTTTATGACAACCAAGCGTACTGCTGTTGATGTGATACAATAGCAGCTTTCAAATAATTCGATTTCAGCAATTATTTGTTTCAACTCGAACTCTCTCATGATACATACATTGCATGAATGAAATATATTACGTGTGTGTTGGTTCCAGGAATTGTAAACCCATGTCGTGTAAGAATAATCAAATACTGAATCGTTAACTCAATTGAACGAATTTTAGTTAAAACAATAATCTTGTGTTGATGGGCGCAAAATACTGATGAAAGAAATTCAATTCAACACAATTTACATTTGTAATTAATTTGTTTCATGTCATGTCGGAAATACGTCTCTCGATTTGTTTTTAGTTTTGACACTTTTAATCAAAGGAACATGTCGTTAATTAGAAGAAGACGTTTGCAAATCTGTTCTAAATTAGAACTTATAATAACAAAGACATTTTGTGTCATGCCATAAAGTTTGGCTTCATTGTAGGTGATTTAAGTGAAAGTACTTCATCCTGACGTCCTTGTAACATCGTTAAATAAAATTACAATATGAAAAGATAAATTGCGAAGGTCACTTAGTGTGGAAAATATATGTAGGTATACGCAGAAACCAAGTTTGTCTCTACTTTAATAAATATCAACAACCATAAAGAAATATAATATTTCAAATATTGGAGACCTTATTATTTCTAAAATATGAGAAAATTTACTTGCAAGAAAGCGCTATACAGACGCTATAAGCGCTTGACGGCATATAAAGAGAAAAGCTTTTAGCATTTACTGTGTAAATGTGGGCTAGATGAGTATTGGAACAAAACCACATGAAGGAGAATAATACCCCACAGGCAGAGGTTATGAAATTTTAATTCATCGCACAATGATATCACAGCTTGAGTCGTTTGTGCTTTGAAGACAATAGGAACCACCACTAATATGTATGTATTTTGTAGGTTTCGTTAATTCCCGTTGACATCCCCGCACTTCACTTACATTTATAATAATGACACTGAATTAACAAAAGTGAAAACATTCAGTGGCTTGTAAAACACCACGAAACCAAAAAATTGTACTTCATTTAGGATTTTGGATAAAGAGTAACTGGAAATTGTGCTGCTTGGAATTATATTCTGTTTTCTTCAATGTACTACGTTAAAATCCTCGGAAGAAATGCTCGCCAATCACAACTTTGTAACAAAAATACAAGTACAAAAAACCGCATTTAATTAATTTACATCAACAAAAACTAACCAATTAACGCATTCCTACCTTAATTAACAACTATTATAAGTTCACAGACAATCAAACCATTTAACGTAATTGCTATAAATGTATGTATTTAACCTAGAAAAAGAAAATAATAAATTTTTAGCCTAAACATTTTTTCGCTTATCTGGAGGCAGTTCATCAACAAACTTGAAGAATAACCTCTTACGGTCATAATTAGGCAAATCACTAGACACTAAATACTTACATAACTGTTTACTCAATGCATCAGAAACACATTCCCGGCTTCTAGTTTCAGTGTTATCCGAATAATTAAACGCGCATTCTTCCTCTTGAAGTGGACATGGTTGTGGCGCAATCGTATCACAAGCAATAAATTCAAAATCAGGAAATGCATCCACTCGTACTGGTGAAACGTCGCCCATTTTTTCAAACTCTGGAGACTCCTCATCCGAATCCTCTTCTTCCTCTATAATTTCATCATCATCTGTATTATCATTATTTTCAACTGTACAATCCTCCTCGAAAGTTTTATCAACATTAAGAGAAAGTTGCTCATAACCGTCATTGACAAGTTGCGAATTTATATCATTGTCCCCCGTTTCGTTAGTAGATAAAGCTTTTATTTCCCCAATATCCGTCTTCTTAACCCCACAGTTTGTCGTTTCCGAAACCTGAGATTCGAGGTCCTCGTAGCTGTAATTTGTCTTAGATGGTTCAATGGTATGTTCCCCATAATCATCATCATTCTCAATGTTATCTACTAATATTTTCACTCTCTGACTACCTGCGAAGACATCCATACTTTCGTTACTATCGTATAAAATTGGTTTTCCCATTGTATGTTCAACCTTAGGTTTTTTTAACTGGTCGGCTATTGCGTTTTCTGTATTCGTTTCCGAAACCTGAGATTCGAGGTCCTCGTAGCTGTAATTTGTCTTAGATGGTTCAATTGTATGTTCCCCATAATCATCATCATTCTCAATGTTATCTACTAATATTATCACTCTCTGACTACCTGCGAAGACATCCACACTTTCGTTACTATCATATAAAATTGGTTTTCCCATTGTATGTTCAACCTTAGGTTTTTTTAACTGGTCGGCTATTGCGTTTTCTGTATTCAAATCTTTTTGAATTTCAGTCTGAAGCTGCTCATCAGCACAATTTGGAGTTATCTCATCCATTTTAAATTTTACGATAGTTTGCTTTGGCAAAGCCGGTTTATAATCTAGAATCTCGTTCATAGGTGGAAGACAAGTTACTGAAGCTATGAATATTAACAAAAAATAATAATTCAATTTTTGCATTTAACACCAACTATTAGTACAATTCCAGGTAAAAATATCATTTTACCGTGTGTGATTCCATTAATCATTTGCACATCATCGTTATTCGCTAGTACGCTTGAAGAGTCATTTTTCGTCTGCATATTTGCCTGCTTATCATCAAAATATTTGTACACCTCGGTTTCAACTATGGGAAGTACCAGACCGGTAATTTTAGGCAACAGAGTCTGATTGATCAGAGATTCCACTCTTGCCTCAAAACTTTTGGATCTGTGAAATTGTATAACATAATTACAACAATTAAAGACTGACAAAAAACAACCATTAGTTTCACTTATCGTAACTCCAAACCTCACATTTTAAAAGACTTTTTCAAATTTTCTCGCATCTTTGCCTTGTCCATGTTTGGGTGATAACGGATAGTCTTGAGAAACCGCTCCGTAATGCATTTAACTGTGTCACGAGCATTAGCGTAAGCTGGCTGCAATATTACAGGGTACAATTAAGATCCAACAGAACTGTCATACTTACAGTAAATAAATGACAATGAGGATAAAATAAGCATCACTCTGCCAGACCTTTGTATCAATATCCAGCATGCATTTACGCCTGATTTTATCATAATCACCACCGCTCTTACAATTCGAGAAACAGGTGTTGATCATTTCTTGCTGCATTGGATCTAATTTCTGTGATGAGTTCTGCTTCTGATTAATAACTGGATGTGGCAGAGTTGGATCAAAAATCCCTTGGTGTACGGGAGGAACGCTCAGTTTTGACGGCTGTGGCGGCAGAGTTGGATAAAAAGTCCCTTGGTGTACGGGAGGAATGCTCAGGTTTGACGACTGTGGCAGAGGTGGATAAAAAGTTCCTTTGTGTACGGGAGGAACGCTCAGTTGTGACGACTGTGGCGGCAGAGTTGGATAATAAAATCCCTTGGTGTACGGGAGGAACGCTTTGTTGTGACGACTGTGGAGGAGTTTGATAAAAAATCCCTTGATGTACGGGAGGAACGCTCAATTTTGACGTAAAATGTATCCCGCCGTCAGCATAAACTTTACCCCTTGATCCGGAATCTATTTTAGTAGTATCTGGCCTTTTAATTTTTTCATGTTGGTTGTTCTTGCGAATTATTGGGGGTACGGGTACATCCGACTTTGCTGGGAATGGCGAACGAGGAACACAAGTAGTGCTAGTAGTGGGCTGGATTTCCTTTTGCTTTTCCTGAATGATACAATCAGACATTAAAATGAGTGATGTAAAAGTTTACGCCCAAATGTATAATTTTTATGGCATTATATTCTTTTAAGCAATCGTACCAATTCCAATGTCTCATGAGGGGTTTCCTTTTCCTTGCGATCTTCTCGTTGTCCGTCTCTTCTTATGAGTACTATTTCCTCGTCTTGGGGTCGCCGATAAGGTTTATGATAACCTCGGTTGTGACGATTCAAATTTTTTCCTCGAATGGAAGGTCCATAACGTTCCCTTTCCGTATTCCAACTTTGCTCTCTGTTGATTCTGTTTCCGTAATAGCTTCTATCAACACTCCTACTTCCATATCTGGAATGATGCGACATTTTGAGTTTCTGAAAACTGCGCTGTCAAACAATACAATTTTTTTTAAATTATAAAGCAATGTCAAACTTTCATCAAAAAACAAAAGTCGCAATATTTTAGCTCAATATATTTACATTTACGTACCTTTAATTACACTACACTGCAAATCTTAAATAACTTTTTTTCTGTTGTTGAAAATCAAAATCAGTTATTATAAATCATGATAACATAATCATTTTATTTTCGTAATCATTATTAATGATTCATTAACGTAATTGTCGACCATTACGACACCAATACCATAAAAAATCATTCATCATCTCTCTTCACAAACGCAAACCATTTTAGCACTAAATGTTGATTGCATTTAGCAAACATAAGTAGACAATAATGTAATACAATAGTCCAATTAAACTGATTGATTACCTCTTGTGGTGCTCTTATCCCTGACCTTGCTTGTAATGATCCAAATGTTACATCGATGGCAGTTGTTGTTGTCGTATCCAATGGACTACTTATATCTTCGGTAGAAAACAAAGCAGTTACTAACTGACGTTTATTGTACAAGTTTTTTTTAAGGAAAGCGACCGACGCGTATTTACAAACACACCGTTTAGCTCACTCACTCACTAATTATTTTTTTAAACGGAGAAAATGATGAAAACAATGGCTAACTAAAAAGCTACACAAAAGCAGGAAGTATCTTTTTTTAGTTTTGTTTGCCCACTTCAACTTTGAGTAAAAAAAAGTCTTGTTCAACTTGTTACACGCCACACGCACGTTAGCTATTAACTGTATGCATGTGAGCAGGAATATAAATATGTTTCAGATTTTGGAATGCAAAAAATGTAAAACGTATGATATTTACACCTACCTAATACCTAACTTGAAAATGATAAACATGTAAATAGGTACCTATGTGAAATGTATTTGCATTTTTTGCATGTCTCTCTAATAAAATTAAAATTGATGTTGATACTACAGGAAGTAATCTAGAAAATGAAATGTTTCGACTTCGGCATTTAGAAGCTGAAAATTTAGTACATGTTAATAATGTTTTATGTTAATGAGCTTGTTATTTGGCGTTTAGTTCCCACTTCAATTTGTTTCAAATTCATGACATGAAAAACGAATATATTCGTGTTATGTTTACTACATAGATTTTTTGTAAAAAAAATATTGATGAATGCATTTTAAATTTTTTTAATATACCTATGCAATTTTTCTTTTGCCCCTTAATAAATAATAAATAATAAATAATATAAATTGTGATTTGCATTTTAAAATAAATTATTAAGATCCAAGGCATACTAAGGATAGTTTACGAGTTTGGTCGAAAAGTCTGTCCGACCGTGCGCTTATTTGTCGTGCAATTTTGAGAAACAAAGGAATTTCAGAATTCTATTTTCAGTAATCGAGTTCATGTTACAAACTTACAAGGCTTCCAAAACCAACCTACGTGTACACCCACCTCCTCCCGTTCTCTTGAGTTTTAAAGTAGTATAATATAGTTTGTCCTAAATTGAAAGTATTGAAACGCTTGTGAATGTGAATGTTTAAAATATTTTCGTCTTAGAGAAACTTTTTGCGCCATGTCGTGTTGTGAGTTGTGATTGTGACGTTTCAATATTGGATTTGTTTAGTCAACGGAAATTGCCTATTTTATTGTCGACAAGCGGATGGGGAAGCAATAATAGTCCATTTTTAGCCAATGACCTTTACGATATACAAATCAAAATCGATAATTTAGTTGTACCACTATACTAGTATCAGCCTACCTAGACCAAGTAAAGTAAAGGTCAAGCTTAGCTTATGTAAGACTATTTGTATTGCATCTATCTACAATGTAGATTCTACATATATTATTTCAGCTTCAACCGACTTACGATATAATGCTTGAGTTGAGTATAACACTTGCTTGGAGAAAAACATACATGCACAAATTTATTTTAAACTCTTCGTAATCCACGATTCTATGTAATATTTATTGTCCTAAAGTTCAATCATACAATTAACATAAAAAATGCGTTAAAAACTTACACCTTCACAAATTATTGTCGTCCTTACATGCAACTTATAATGAGATATATCGGAACTACATAGCGAAAGTTTTTAACAACTTTACCATTCTTATGATGATAACTTTTAACTTGAATAGTGCCAACATGATAAAAATGATTTCTTTCTTTCACTCTTCCAGGGATTATGCTGAAGGACAATGCAGAACAAGTGATACTAGACCCTGTTTTGATAGCGAAGCATTATTTGAAGTCTTGGTTTGCTCTGGACCTGATATCATCCATTCCGTTGGACTATATTGTTCTTATTGTGTGTTACCTTGAGTATTGCGTAAGTAAAACTTTCCATTCTTAAACATTGTACTGCACCACCTGCTCCAAAGTTAAATTCTGATATGAAATTTTTCACACTAATATTTTCAAGAATCATACATCAGATTTGGCAATTAGGCTTCTATCTGTCTCTCTCAAAACTAATGTAATGAATATAAGCCACAGTGTTAAGAGTTATTTATGGTTTCTGTGTAAAGTGGAGATTTGCCAAGTTAATGAAAATTCTTGCCTGCTTCTGTGCAATTTACAAGCAGACAAGGCATATTTTCCGTATTCGATCGCATTTTGTGGCAATAGTAAATGAGGACAGTACATCCTAAAATGTCAAAGTATTTCCCCAAAAGTAGGCAATACAGCTTAAAGGAAGAGAAGTGTCGTCACAGGGAAAAACTTTCTTTTTATGCAAATACGATGTCATGCTAGCAACCTAACGACAAAAGAAAGTAGTAGTAGCAGCGTCGGTCGACCGTGATAGTAATAATTGCATATAAGCGTCCCTCCTCGCTAAAAAGTGCCAAGTCAAAACAGCTTCGAGGTAAAACCCTTAACCTTGTACAGGATCACTGCACAACTTTAAACAAACATAATAATAATAAGCAAACAGTGCTTTTGTGTAACATGGATGGTATAAGAACAAAAACTTGCAGTATATTATGTTGAATGTCTTATTAACACGAAGCGTATGGTATTAATAAAAGCCAGTAAGAAAGCAGAGGAGTCGTATAACTTTTTGTCTTTTCTTTTTCCCATCCAGCCAGACTAGTCGACCACACATCTGCACATTTCGTTAAAATTTGTTTTTCTCTTTCCCTGGTTTCCGTTAAGAAGCAAAGTTTTTTTAGGATGAAAAATTAAATCATATCGCTTTGTGCTACTTTCATTTCGTTAAAATTTGTTTTTCTCTTTCCCTGGTTTCCGTTAAGAAGCAAAGTTTTTTTAGGATGAAAAATTAAATCATATCACTTTGTGCTACTTTTGGCCACAAAATTTGTCGTGGTTTTTCCGTCGCCTCTCCTCTCACAAGCGCAACAAAAACTATTTCAACTTCGCTTACCCCCATCTCTCAACAATCATGTTCCAACAAATTTACATGACATGTGCGGTTTCTTCTCAATACATATTGCTCCAAAAAGTTTTTCTTGCTGCGAGTACGTCTATTATTAACAGCATTCGACTCGCTTCGTGAATCAGAACAACATAAAGAAAGAAATACGTCAACTCGTTAACTAAATTAAGGAAAGGAAGGAAGAAAGAAGTCGTTTAGAAAATTATTAGTTTTAAAAATAATAAATGTCATCACAATTATAAATATCATTCTGAAATCATTACTGCTATATAATTGTAATGGTACGTGTATAATGGATGGATACATGAGTTATCAATAATGCATACCTACATACGGATATACTACTACTCAGACAGACAACATCAAAACAGAGACAAGGAAATAACAGCATATTTCTCAAAATTATCCGGTTCCAACTGCTAGCTAACTTTTTAATGAATACACAATCTGACTGGTATATACATACATGCATAGTGTATCATGCTCAAATGCCTTCCTGGAAAAAGGACATTTTCTCGCCATCATTTAACCGTTTGAATCACCGTATCATCACGTTTGTAATTACATTCATGGTCTCATAATTAGATTTGACAGGGAAATTATGAGATTTGCGTTTTGAGGTAATTGCTCACGCGAAAATTATCTCAAAAAAATTCTCTGCGTAGGCGTATTCTCCCTGTTCGTGAGTAATAACGAGTGTTTTATGCTGTCTCCACTGAATTTTCGTGCTCAGGTACCAAAGATGATAGGCTAATTGGTATTGTTTTGAATTACTGTTTTGGAAATTAACTCTGAAAGCTGAGTATTATTATTACCAGGAAGTTATACACGCTCATGTTCATGTGCATTTGTACTTTACACACATGAGAGAGAGACACTATACCAAGAGAAATAGAAAATGCTCTGTAACTTTTGTAACACACACGGTGAGCTTCCAACCATAAAAATCGGATTATTTTTCTTGTTCTAATTTTCAGGATTTCAGTGACAATGTCCATAGCTTCCAGTTTATCCACGCGGGTCGAGCCCTGAAAATACTGCGAATGGTGAAACTGCTCAGTTTAGTGCGGCTCCTCAGACTGTCGCGACTCGTCAGATACGTGTCCCAATGGGAAGAAGTCTATGTAAGTCCCGTCACTTACTGCTTCATTTTATTCTTAAAAAACACACTTCTCTCTCTCTCTTTTCTTTTCATAGTACACTTTTTCTCTCTATATCTGTCTGTCTCTCTCTTCTTTCTTTCTCTAAATTTTTATTTTCCTTTATTTTCTTCTCTACTATATTTTTGTTCTCTTTCTTTTAGTTCTTCTTATTCACACCTACATTCTTTCTCCGTCAAACTCTTTTTTTTGTATTTCGTTGTCGCTCGTTTTCTTCTTCTTTTACTTGGAAAATTGTACTCTCATTCAGTTCACTACTTTTGGTTATTTTTCATTTTTCTTTCATAGCTATGTATATATACTCACTTCACTTTCCTCTTTGTACTCTCTTTTATTATTTATGTTGACAATTTTCCGTGCAATTTTCTACTTGAACCTTTATGTAAATATTTCATTACTTTTACTCAACAACTTTAACAAAATCTAGCAGCACAGAAAAGGCAGAAATCATCGCTAAAAATAAACATGTTGTTTGGTTTTCTCTTTTTTTTTGTTTTCTTTTTGTATACTTAAGTATCCATATTTTACGTAGACGTCTCATATATATAAAATATATATACTATCTACTCTTTTTTTTCTTTGTGTATCTTTTTATTATCTCTCTATATATATATTTGTGTGTATTTATATATATTATGATATATATTATTATGTGTGTTGATAGAGATATAGAGATTGATGTATTATATATCTAATGGTGTAAGTAAAAGTAATAGTGGCAGAAAACTAGTGGAAGTCTAGTATATTTATCTATTTATATATCTTCTTCGTAATTATAATAGAGTATCGACTTATAGTACTACTACTACCACTACTACATAATTTACAACTATATAGTACGGAAAATTCATAATAATGGCCACTATATGCACGCACACTTCTTCCATGCAGAATTTTCATAAAATATTACCTACATTATCTTTAGAATACTTTGAATTTTTAGACTTTTGTAATTGCAATGAAGAGGTTATATAATATATTATAGTGGTGTATTTTTTACTGTTTGATTTTGGCTAATCCTTTTTGCAATCGACTTTTTTTCCAGAAATTATGTATCTTGCTTCTTTTGTATTTGCTTTTGATGGTTATTTTTTGTCATTATCGGTCATGTATTAATTGTTATTGATATTTTTCAGAGTTTGGATAGATCGTATCGGCATCATGCATGTAGTCAAGTTCAACAATGTTAGATACATTTTACTTATTATGCATCTTTTTTAGATTATTTTGTACTATATTTCTGATTTGAAACATTAAGTGTAGGAGCAGAAGCTCACATGAAATTAGCATTCAGCATCTATGTATACAATTCTTTTGACAAGTTGTTCGGAACAAATCTAGATTCATATAATATGTCGCCAACAAAATATGAAATTTATTTTTTCATAGTTTTGTAATTGCACCCAGGGGTATCTGACATTACTGTATTTCACACAAATGAATGGCACGATTAGCTCATACGTTTGTCATTTATTCCCCAGAGAAGTTGCTCATAAATATACATTGGTAGATAG
>JAITYZ010001469.1:0-13176 GCA_027744595.1 Paronellides praefectus | reverse complement strand
ATTTCGTAAAATAGAATATTAATATAATATTTTGTTTGCTTTATTAGATGTGCGTTAACCAAAAGTGTGTTCCAGTTGGGTCAATTTTGGGTGCCAAAGTTCCAGTGTGTGATCACGACTGCGGTAGTCGCGGCGTTTGTAATAGTAAAGGACATTGTCACTGTGATGACGGTTACGGTGGGGCTTATTGTGATGCAAGTGGTTACGGTGGATCCGTTGATAGTGGCCCTGCAAGAGATCCATATGGTAAGCCAAAGTGTTGTCTCTGTCTGTTTGTTGTTTAAAGGTGTGTTTTGTTGTAAATTTGCTTAAATTAAAATTTATTGCTTTACGCAGGTACGTCGAGATTCTTCAAGATTTTGTACGTCACTTTCCTTGGATTCATCCCGTTGATTGCCATCATCACATTTTACATCTACTACGCTGGGGACTATTTCAAAAAGTTGTGCTTCAGCGTCATCACACTTCAAGCGTTTTCTAATGCGAATAGGTGCGACATAGTTTATAGGACAATAATTTGTAATATTTCAATTTTACATATATATTTAATTATGTCAACGCTTACTCTTTGTGTGTAGATCTTCAAGATACAATAATAAGCCGTCTGCCAATGGTTCAGCGGGTGGAACTGGTTTAAGGTCTCGTGATATATCCTCTCCAACAAACCAAAATCACAATAACCCTACCTCACCTCCAGGTGATCCTTCTGGCGCTGGAGGCGAAGACTTTTTTGGACAATATAAAGGTTTCTCCCTATCACCAATCAAATCTTCTCCTGTCACCCAACAACGAAGCGGAGGAGGCTCATCTACCTCCCCTACCGGGGCCAATTCTCATAATAACAACAATAACGAAACAATCTCGCAAACCTCTTTGCCCAACGGATCTATTCCAAGTGAAACAAACGCAAATGTTTACTACTCAAACGTAGCAAAACAGACTGAAACGTTGGTGGGAAATAATGAACGTCCTAACGGTTTTCGTGTTCCAAATCCGCAGACTGGTTTTCTTCAGGGGAGCACGAGTGGAAATAGAAGTGTAACTCGAGTCAGTTGGGCACAACCCATCGCCAGTCCATTACCAGTATCACCGGGAAGCGAAGACGAAAGTGCAAATAGTGACACCCCATTGTATGAGAACACAGGAGCTGAAAAGGGATCGCCTAAAATTCAAAAGTTGGCACAGTCTAGTCCTCCTGTAATACCAGGAACGCATCAACAGCCAGGAAAGAGTAGACCAGTCAGCAGTCCTGACGCACTTGACGAAATGAAGCGATTTTATGGAACTAGTAAAGGGAACAAGGGCGGCGAACCACAAAGCCCCACCGTAAAAAAGGAATCCAATTTTGGAAGTACATCAGCATTATCCAGACTAGCAGCAGCTTTTGTTCGCAGCTCGTTCAGACTCGGTACTGGATCCAGTGGTGAAGAAAACAGTAAATCTGGTGGAAAGAACAAGAATTTTCCAAAGAACGTAAGCAGGGGTAATCTGGAGATCTCCAAGCCCATTTTACAGACTGACACGGGCGGCGGAGCAGACCAAACAGACTCTTGCGCAAGATATGCAAATGTTCCCGTTGATGAACAAGCCAAGAAACCAGCTTTGAAAAATGTTGACCGAATGAGGGCTCACTCGCCGCCTCCAGAAGGGTCTAGTAAACCAATTCCTAAAGTTCAGAGGGCCAACAGCATGATCCAGCCAAGCAGCAACAGTAATCGTAACTCGATTTACAATTCTAATCCAAACTACAATTCTCTTCGCCGGTCAAGGCCATCAATGCCACCACCAAAACCACCAGAAGCGCCGCCCCCACCTCCTCCAACTTACATGTCAAGTTTTAGCGAGGCCAAGTCAAAGTTTCTCCAAAACAGTAAAGGGTCCAATCCCAAATCCACAACACCGCCTCCCGTTCCACCCCCAAACGCGGCAGTGACCGAGCCAGTCCAGCCTCCAAATCCAAGTCCCAAAGGTCTACGCAGTTCCATCGGGAAGTTTACATTTGGAGGAAATCGAAGTCGTAGCTCCTCTCCCTCTTCCATTATAGCTACAAAACCAGCAACAGCCCTCAGTACCACCCCTCCTACTACTTCATCCATATTATTTAAAGCTCCCATTGCTAAAGTCGAAGAGCTCAACTCTCCATGCTCTCCACCAAGCACCGTCAATAAAAAGAAGTTGGTTGCAGGAGAGCCAAAGCAAGAAAATATTTACGATACCATTGACGAAGGCATGGTGTCACTTGCATTGAACAACGGTGTAAAGAAAATTACCCCACCAAGTGGACTTTCCCTGAGAAAGAATTCTTGCGAAGGTGGTTCTTCTTCTGGAGACTCTAGTCCCACCCCTACCAAAAAGTCTAGTCGTCGCGGGAGCGAAGAAAAAATGGAAACACTCTCCACAGGCAGCTCAGAATCAAATGGAGGACTTCTCTCAGAAATCATGTCTGAAATCCAGCAGAGGAACAAAGAGTCCATTTACAATTCAGTAGATCGTCGCAAGCAACGACGGGAAAAGAAGGCAGCTGCTGCAAATTCCACGTTGATGGCAGAACGAACCAAGCCAGAAATCATCACTCCAAAACCCACCATATCAACCTTGTCAGGAATTAGTAAGCTTTCTTCCAGTCCTGCAAGTAAATCTGCGTCACCAAACAGCAGGGAATCTACTCCTCCAAAATCATCATTTTCCCCAAATTCCTCACGTCGCTACGTGAGCCCGTTGACTAATCAGTCTTTTTCCTTTTATAAGAAGCCTACGGGGCCCGGTCCAGGTTCACCCTCACCAGCAGCAGCATCAGCGACAACTACTGTTGTATCACCACCACCCCCAGTAAATACAACAGTGACAGATGGAGGAAGTTCCACTGGTAAACCCAAAGTAGTACTACTCAATCCCACAGTGGTCAGCCCACCGTCAGCAGCATCCAACAACACTTTGTCTAGTCGTCAACAACATTCGACCGCTTCCCTTTTATCTACTTTGTCAGCTCCAAGAGTCTCGTTTTCGAGCACATTTTCCCGTTCTTCCGCATCCCCACCGGCGGTAACATCTGCCAATTCTACTAATCCTCCCCCAGTTCCCGCGCATGCGACGCCACCTGCTGCTCCTGCAATCCCAGCAAACACTTCCAAGCCCACCTGTGCGGTTAACGGAATTCCAAAGATGGTGACGTCTTCGCCCAGCTACGTCGCTAAAATCAATTACTTTTCGAATCTCAGCCAAGCATCCAACACGCCAATGAAGCCCGTCAATTCAATTCCTGCACCATCCAAAGAAAATGCTGCGAAAGAGATCATTTATGCGCCCAGTAATGTCGACCTATCCGGGGAGGACGGTTACAACGGTGATAGAAGCCATTATGCCGCCACTATTCGTCGTTCCCGCCCTCAATACTACAACAATAAGGAACTGGAAGGAGATCTTAACGACGCTAACAGTAACCCTCTGACTGACCACCACAATATCTCCAACAAAAACAAGCAAGGGACTTTGGGGAGAAAGCCAATGGGAATTTATGGAAGTCTAGGAAGAAAAGTGGCCACTCCTGTCATTCGTAGCAACAGCATTGAAAAAGAGAAGCGAGAAGCTAGATCCAGGGAAAGTACACCGGAAACAACATTTAGCAGTGGCAGCACTGGAGGCAGTAGTGATCGTATCGATAGGGAAGTTGTGGTTGCTCCTCCAAGTAGTAGCAACGGTAGTAGCATTAGTGAATCCAGTCCTCAGATTGGATACAAGCCTTTTAATCCCTACCTGAATCGGCAACTAACATTTTCCACATTTAGGCCTAGCTCAGGTGGTGGAGCAAAGAATTCCCCGGCTGGGGGAACTACTCCAAATAATAAGACTAATAGTGGTAGTAGTACTGCCTCTGGAAGCGGAGCAGCAACTGCGATTGGAAAGTGTGCCGTTTCGTCAAAACCAGTCACAAATGGTGTTGGTGTTGCTAGTCCTGTTCAATTAAGATCACCCAATCGACTGGTCAAGTAGTAGAACTGCTGTAGTTTAATTGTTTGTTAACAATTGTAGACCGTTTTAAATAATAAAAAAAAATTAGCGCGTAGGTTAGCTTTTTATAAGCAGCTTTAAAATGATGAGATATGATGAGATGCGGGTTTTTTCTACTTTTTCTACGGACTTTTTTAATTTTATTTTAATTATATTGGAAGATTAATTCAATTAATTGTTTGTAGTACGATTAATTGTAAGTAGCCAGTGATCTTCATCTGTATAAAATATAAAATATTTTATATTTTACATCTCGATCATTTTAAGTTTGCCAATTATAAATATGTGTAAAAAATATGCAAGCAAATTTTGTACATTTTTATATTCCTTATTGACTATATATATATATATACCATATTATCACGCACAATTTTTATTATTATCCAGATTTTTCGTTAATTTTAACTTTCATTTACAGTTTTAAAAGTTTTAATTATATGAAATTGATGTGCTTATTTATTATGAATTTTGTAAATACGATATACTACATTAAAGTATGTAGCTTTTATTAATGTATTTTGTTGTTAAAAAATTTCAAGTACCGGTTTCGTTATTTTGTATCGCTTATTAATGTTTTCATGTAAAGTTGATTAATTATTTACAATGAATTTGGTGCTCGTTCAGTTGTTCTTCTCTGTCAAACACGTTTGAAATTACCAGTTCATGATGCTATATACACGTCGTTGATAAGTCGTAAATTATACCGTTTTAAATGAATATAATAATAAATAAAAAAAGTTAAACATATTTGCAACATAATAAGGATCAGAATTTTTTTATTCAAGCACTCTTTCATGACAAAGAAAAAAAAATCAATATGATCACATGACAGATTGTTAACTTGGGTGAAAGCCAACATTTTGAACACATTTCTTTATGCAAAGCATCAGACATTGCACAATAATAACCCGGATAGCTATAGGCGAGGAGGGGCATCTTGAGACGAACAAGCAGTTAAAGACGACGATGGATAATAAAAATATGTAAGTAGTTTCTCATCTCATATAGCTCTCCGACTTGCTGGACCCTAGAAAAACGACAACATCCGATATTCAGCGAAACGCCATTCTTGAGAAAAACGTGCAGTTGTATTTGGTAAACCGGCTATAAAAAAGGAGAAAAGGGTGATGCTGCAAACGAGCAAGTGAAAGTAAATGTGAAAGAGGAAAGTAGCGAGACCGGGGAAAAACATAAATTATCCTAATTTTGGAAAATTTTAATTTATTTAACAAGAATTATTGATAAATCAATTAATCCGAAATATGAATCAATCAGTTTTCTAAAAACTGTTACACGAGAACCTTAACTTTAGGTCTTGTGAAGTAAAATTGGAACTGGAATAGAACGCGAATGGGTTATATTGATAATAGTAGTGGAGTTGGAGTATACTTTCACCGTGAAAGTTTCATGCATGAACTTAAAATTTAGAATGGACTGTCAGACAAGCCAACGAAATAGCTGAAATTAGAGAAAGCAGAATGCCGTTACACGTATTAGTTGTGTGGTGGCCCACAATTCCTGGTAATGCATGCGTATTGCATAATGAGAGAAGTGAAAGGTGTTGAACTCAAGTCGAGATAATTAAATTGATTCAATAAAGGTAAACAAGTTCACCGCTGTGCTTTAAACCAACTTGTCTTACTTGGTGGTATTATCACTAATCAGCAATAAACGGTAACGATATTTTGATATAAAATTGTAATTGATGGAAAAAGTATCAAGTATTTAAAAATAAACTGCATTTGACTGTTAAAAATTTGGGTATTTTTTTGTAGAAAATGAGACAAATCGTGATTAATCAAGTGGTAAAGGTGCCTGAAGATGTCAAGGTGTCAGCTAGGAGCCGTAGAGTGACTGTTCGAGGTCCCAGAGGCGTTTTGAGACGGGCCTTTCGCCATATGGCCATTGACATTCAAGTTGTGGATTCGTCGACCGTCAAAGTGGAGAAATGGTTCGGAAACAAAAAGGAAATCGCTGCTGTTCGAACAGTTTGCAGTCATATTGAAAATATGATCAAGGGTGTTACAAAGGTAAAACAAAAATGTAATTGTAAATGTAATTGTTCCAGGATTAAAGCACTCACGGGTGATTTTAAAAGCGTATTTTGTCTGAAATTTATAGGGATTCCAATACAAGATGCGCTCTGTTTACGCTCATTTCCCTATCAATTGTGTGACAACGGATAACAACAGTCTTGTTGAGGTTGGTTAAAAATATTCCTCCATAAGAAAGCTATGCGTTTCTAAGAAATACTTTCTTTCTATACATAATATATCATCATCATCATATCATCAAACTTATCTTATTTATCTTGCAGGGTTTTTGAAATAGCCTTTCGTTCCAAAGTTCTAATCTACTTATTTCGTAAACATAAAAGCTTACCATATTATTGATGAACCCGAAACTATTTCTATTTCTAGCTGCTCTTGTTCAACAAAGCACAACAGTCAAGAGGAAGGATATCCGAAAGTTTTTGGACGGTTTGTATGTTTCTGAGAAGACCACCGTTGTGGTTGACGAAGACGACCAATAAAGACAAAAGTTTTACCTATCATCTTCAAGTACTTTTTCCCATTGTTTATTCATTCATACTACTTACTATATACTACCGTATCACGTAGATTGTAGTTTTGTGATTTTAGGATTGTGTTACTTCAATAATAAACGAAACTTTTGAGTCTGAGTTTACCTTTGAAAACTATATATTTGTTCACGCTCAGCATTTCCTATTCTAATTTCCTGATTACCAAATAGTGAGCAACAACATTGTCGTAAAACTTTTAGATGGCATCGTTAGTGTTTTCTGGCAAGTGCAAAATTGGCAAACGGATTACCCGAAACAACCCGATTTTCAACCGTCGTTCATCATCACATGGGTGAAGTGAGACTCCGCCCTTCTCTTTGGAATAAAGCACTGCTGAAAAAAAACTTGAAACGGTTTCCTCTTTCCATTCTTCCTAGCTGTATATCATTCTGTCAAGTCATGTTACAAGTTGTAGCGTTTTATTAGTGGCTGTGGGCTGGCAGATATGGCATTTAGATATTAGAGATGGGATACACACGCTTATACATGAAATGAAAATAATATGAAAAATGCGATATGTTTGCGATAAAAGGTAACAAAGTATTATGCTGAAAAGCCTTTTTATGAAGAGCTCAACGAGTTTATTCAGATGAAAGAGCTAAACCAAAAAAACCAAGACGTCAAATAAAACAGGGGTTGTTTGACTGACTACAACCAAATGGAACTTTTTATACGCACTTATTGTACATAAAAGAAAATGAAAGAAAACGGATATGCTTTTTTGTAATATTTCACATGACCATGTTATGATTATGTTGATGATGATTATGAATATAGAATATCATCATATGAAAGGCAAAAAGATGTAGTAGAACTTTTTATTAGCCTGCAATAAAACGTGGTGTTTCCAGATCCATAATAATCCATACAAAAACGGCATTTATTTACATGTTTTCAAAATCATATGCCTTTTATGTTTTCTTTTTCTTCACCGTTGTTGTTGGTCTTCATAAAAGCTGGGAATTTTAGCATATGAAAATTTCCTGTTTATTTGGATAAGAAAGTCAATGAATAGAAAACAAAAATTATACCATAAAAAGAAAGATGAATTATTACAGAGAGAAGATCATTTTGATGATTATTATGGTAAAAGGAAGAAATATTGTCTTAAAGCATACAACCAGATCAACAACAGAAGGGACAAAGCGCCAGATTGATGAATGAGTACAGTTCCAAACTATAGAGTCTTATGACATACAACGTCTGCTTCGTTTTCCTGTAACAATTTATGAGATGATGGGAATGGGCGATTAAAAATGGAACAGAGAGAGAGAGTATAGGACTAAGGCAGATTGCTATAATAATCGGGGCAACGTGTGTATATACTAGTCCAAGTCGACTGATTATGCAATGCAATATAATACTAGCGTTATAGCAAACTTCATACCATGTGTACCTATAACACCACTTTCATTAACTCAACTAAATTAGTGTAAGTAAAGTCACATGTTTCTTTTCTCTTTTTATTTACTTGTGTAAGCCAGAAAGACATCCATCTTCCACATCGATTTCCTCATGTCCTCAACTTTTTTTTATGTATGTACATTCAACATTCCACCGCATTGCTTCACATTTCTTATATAGTTTCCATTTCCATAATTCACAATGTTAATACTATATACACTTTTTCCCCCATTCTTTTGTGTTCATCAAAAAAAAAGTCACAAGATCTCTTTTTATCGGTATGTAGGTACACATTTTTTTGTGAAAAGAAAGAATGTCTTCATTGTTTCATGTGGATAAGAATGTGAAAAAATGTCAACATTAAAATGGTGATGACGTCCTTACATTCCCATCACAAGACAAAGCTTTCATTCACTTATTATTTCATTGATTATTAATTCAGCAACATCAAAAATGTATTTACTGTTTACCCAATATTATTAGCTTTCTTGCTTTCAGCACCGAAGAAAGTTATACAACAAGAAAGAAAAACAAACGATTATATAGTTGTCAAACGATATGGGATGCATGTTCACGTCACTACTTGTTAGCACGTCATCGTAAAATTATACCCTTTTCCTTCCTTCCTTCTTCATTATTTCATTTTTTTCCCACAAGAAGAAACCCGACCCCGCAAGTATTCAGCAGGATCCTGACAGCTACTATAAATACGTTTACTTTTCTGTTGTTGTGGAACGGTGGGGAACAACTCTTTCACCAGCTAAAAAAAGTTTCCCATAACGGTCTTGTACATAATAAAGCGGAATGACTTGGTCATGGATTAAATAAATGTTTAAGCATATTTTCGCTATTTCCAGGTTTTTCCAGACAAAAATGCTTAAACCTATTATGTTGATGATTCGTGTTCATTATTTAGATTCCTATACGGGCAGCGGCGGCGGCATGCGGCAGGCGTTTTTGTTGTGCCTATAAAAACCTTTATGAATTTTTACGATATTACCACCGTTTACCCTTTAAATGCTCTTGATTGTTCCCTATTTAAATGCAGACCACCGGACGGACACATAGTCAAAGTCATAGTCGTGAATGATACATATAATAGTCAGTCAGTTTTTTTTAAATGCAGAAAAAAAATTCCACACATTTTCATGTTACATTTTTTTTATTCACGATCATGACCAAAAAAGAACCAAGCCACCTTTTTATTATTTTTATCATCATCCTCGCGTTCCATACCATTTGCCATTCAAGCGCAGAAAGAGTCGGTATTTGATGATGTTGACTCACGTTAAACACACACATATACAAGACTTCAAAAATGAAATATGGGTAAACGCTATTTTGTATGCTAATAGAGCAATTTGTACACGAGAAAGCCAGACTACTACAGAGTAAAACGGCCATGATGAGAGTAGCTAATACAAAGAAAACTGTATACATAAATATTAAAAAAGGGGTTCATTTCTGCTTCATGCCCATTTCATTTTTCCTCATGTTTTTATGTGGTTTGTAAAAAACAGTATGTATAACTGTACCATAATAAAGACCAAAAAAGTTTGCATTGTAATTTGCAGATGAAGCTGAAGAAGAGCACAGAGGCAGAAACAGAAAAAAGGGGCAACCTACATCTTAATTGCTTTAATGACATCAACAACAAGACAAGAAAAAGACGTCAATGTGCTCGATGTATTTTGTATTCCGTTCGTTGTCCTCCCATTTTGTTCCATAATATTTATCTATCTTCTTAACTATCGTTTTACCATTACTCATTTTGACTGATGATTATACAAAGCGAGAAAAAAAATCAAAACAGACTAAATCGCTCTGAATTAGAAATAACCAGATACCATAAATATACCATACCGTATATTATCCTACTACTACAAAAACAAACTATGCAAAATATGTAACCCCAAAACATTGCCAAAGAAAAAGCCAAGAGAAAAAAAACCACCCACAAAAAAATTGTTAACTTCTTTTCTTTCTTCCCATCATCCTTGTAAAAAGTCAAGTGTAAAATATGCCTACACACATTTCACATTCATGTCCGTCCGTTTATAATATTTAATAGGCCCTTGATACAATAACGATACGCATGCAAACACACACACATATGTGTAATGTGTATACATTTTTTTATATATAGTAATTCACTTTTCCATCACCACCACCACCACCACCACAACATCCATTCATTCCTCCATCCATCCTCCCGTAATGATAACAAAACATGTTGATGATGACGATGAACGATGATCATCCTGAGATGATGATCATGAACACTGTGTACTTTATTCAAACTGCCGTGTTCCTTCCTCCACATTCTCAATTTTTTTTCTCATAAAAAATTCATATCCCCGCTTGTCCCCCTGCTGGCTTCTCTTTGGCACATTGTGATCCCTATATACTTAAGGAAAAAGAAAATATATATATTATACCTACTTGTAACATAAAATGTAGGGAAACTAGCATGAGAAAAGAAGAGTTAAGAAGATTTCTTTGCTCTCTGAAATAATCCTCCAAAGAACAAAATATAACAATTCGCATGCTTCAAGCAAGCAAAAAAAAAAAGAAAACACTACCATTGCATATATATCACAATATCACACATCACATCGCACGGAACGGAGCGGAATAATGGATAAAACTTTTTTCCCCATTTTTTCTGCTTTGTTATATGTGTATGTGTGCATGATGAGAACTTGTGTGATGCTCCATGTAAAAGTAAAAGACATTTTTAGAATATATTGTACTTTAATAATAAAAAAAGAAAAGAATAAGGCTCTTTTCTATAATAATAATAATGTAATGTCAGTGTTCATAGTACAATAACCAAACATAGCTATTATTATTATTATAATATACTTTTGGTTTTGAATGTGAATGTTGAGTTGCCATTTCTTCGTTCTTCATTGTGTTTTCCTCTCCATAATATTCTCCATGATTATGATCTTGTGAAATTGTGAATGCTCATGTGAGTGTATGAGTATACATTTTTTTTCTACAGCAGCAATAAAGTGTTATTATTATGATGGCGATAGCAATGGTCGGTCTGTGGATAATATGGCGAGAGACGATGATTACTACACATGTGATGACGGTGGTTGTATGGTACTTGATGCAGTACAAGATATTATTATATAGGAGGAGTCACACAACAACTAACTTCATATATTATTATTTGTTTGGAGTAAAGTGTTTTTTTTCTTCTCTTCTGGCACAATGAAATGAAATTATGCTTTCTACATGCCTCCATATTACCATATACATATTCATAAGTATATTATATAGATATTATCATGTAGGTATATACTTTTTCCATGGCCCAAAACAATACATGATGATGTCATATATACAGTAATATAAAACCAATGTAGTATGTAATACAAAATGCTCATAATATTTTTTAATGTTGTTGTTGGCATTTTGGCTTGGTAATATATAGTCAAGTCAAGTATGCTTACTGCGAAAAAAGAAATCCTTTTTTTCCCTGCTAGTTATTGCTTTTTTGGATTTTTAACATTAAATTGAATATAAAACATAAAACGTTTCTATAAAACTATAATGTAAAAACGCTTTTGGTGATGGTGGTAGTCTAGTTATTGCTTTTTTGGATTTTTAACATTAAATTGAATATAAAACATAAAACGTTTCTATAAAACTATAATGTAAAAACGCTTTTGGTGATGGTGGTATAGTGGTATAGTAATAGTATTACTGAGTGGCTTCAAAAAATTTTTCCTTGATTCATACGGCCGGTGAAATATGCTTTGCTTTATGGACACGACACGAGCGAGCGTATTACACACATACACAAAATAACAAGTAGGCAAAGAAAAAAAGAAGGGAAGACATTAAATTACCCTATCTCTCCGATCCTCCGTCTCCATGTGCCATATAGTAGTATAGCCTGCAATATTAGTACATGGCAAACTTTGCTGGCTTATTCTTTCTGAGAAACTTTTTCTCACATACATAATAACAAGTAGGCAAAGAAAAAAAGAAGGGAAGACATTAAATTACCCTATCTCTCCGATCCTCCGTCTCCATGTGCCATATAGCCTGCAATATTACATGGCAAACTGTGCTGGCTTCTTTCTGAGAAACTTTTTCTGCATGTTTAGTTCAAAAACTGTTTCTCTTCTCTCTCTGCCTGCTGCCTGCATGCAAGAGACTTTGATATTGTGAGCGTGTCGAGTTTATATTTCGACCTTTTTCGCAAAGAAAAAGGAGGCCGGCCGATTTACTATTAGATTGCTGCTGCTCGTGTGTGTGTGTGTGTGTCCGTGTGTGTATATGTCTTTGTGTCCTCCATGTATTTAATGTAGTGGAGTGAACTACATATACATAATATGTACCTATATGATGGAGTAGCGGAGAAATAAAGGAGTAAAATGCTTCAGTAACATTTTCAGCATAGCAATATCAAAGTGAAATGTAATGGCTACATAGGTATATATATGTAGCCAAAGCCATATAGCAGGTTTTTTTTACAAAGATTAAGCATTATATTGCACTGGCATTTTCGGTTGGATTTTGCTGGTAGAGTGGTGTTGTTGTTGTTGGAGTAAAAGCTTGCTATAAAATATCCTCATATCCTTCCTTCACTTATGGCATAATAGAATCCAATATCCAACATGTGTACCTATTTACCTCCATAACTGCCTATACATAATACTCACTCTCCTGTTGAAGATGTGATGTGAATGTGAATGCAAAATGTAAAATTTGTTTTTCTCTCTCTCTCTCTTGCTTTTCTCTCTTCTTCTGCTATTAACTTACATTTGTTTGGTACAACTTACATTGGATTAACATGCTCACGATAATTTGCTAGAAAAAAGGGTTTAGTTTAAACATCGCTTGCTCGTCGAGTCTGTCTTGTGCTGTTGTTGCTTGATGAGTTTGATGGTATGCAAGCATGGTAGAGTGAGTGAATCTCTTATTGTCTCTCTTTCTCCCTCTATCTATCTCTTTGGTTTTGTGAAGGCTTAAAACCAGAAGAACTGTGTACGTAGTAGAAAAACCAGCGATTTTGTGTGTAAAACCGCATGAATCTCCTAAAAAATCCGAGAGAAACTCTCGTGACTTTGTGTGGATTAGAACACCCCACACTACTACTGCTCTGTTACTACCAGTACTACACCGCACCAACACAGCAAGCCATAGTGCCAGTTGTTCAC
>JAITYZ010001468.1:0-12238 GCA_027744595.1 Paronellides praefectus | reverse complement strand
GGGGGGTGGGTTTGATAAAAAAATGTACAAAAGATATCAGCAGAAAAATAATATCCAGGTGGTAAAAATCTATAATGTGTACCAATGTATAGCATTATAGCATACATGGGTATATATAATATAGCGATACTCCTTGTTATTTGCATTCCAGGCGTATTCCCCTTCCCCGTGTACCTTTGTTTATGCGTGACTAAACGTTTAGAAATTTAGACTATACGACGATGCACCTTTTTTATGTTTATTGCGGATGGCAAGTAAAATACCTTGATGTGACACAGTTGGAGTCAGTGTATGCTTATCAGTAAAACATTTTATTCCGTTCTGCTTGGTTTACGATGGATTATTTTCGTTTGATACAAAAATCTGGTGGAATGGTTTTCTCTCTTTCCCTTTGTTCTTTTTTTTACGGTTTTTCTCTCCAAAAAAGTCTATTGATCTGCACTAAAGTAAATGATGTTTTTTCTCATGCACTAAAACATTTTTCGTAATTCTAACAACTCTGCGCTAAAATATACATATGTATTTATACATATTTTTGGATGTTATACAGTATACTGATACTTTTAAAAGTGCGGTTCATCTTACCAATAAGTTAAAGTGCTATTAGACACAACCATTTATACTGGAAAAATACATCTATTATTATGACCAAGACCCCCACTTCACTGATAATCTGTAGATAATATTTGTTGCGTTGGTTGTGTGCCACTGCTCTGCTGCCTCCGCCAACTATTTCCATTCCCCATTACTGTTCTTCCTAGCTTTTTGCTCATAAAGTAAAAATGTGTATAGATGCTTTGATTTTGTTAGTTTTCTCTTTTTCTAGTAACTCAACTTTTTTCTTCTTTCTCTCTCTCTGCTCACTCTCAACTTGGATTGCATGCTCCACCACTTTGGGTTTTTTGGTTAAAATAGATTTGGCTCTTTGTGAAAAAGGTGGGAGGACATTTTCTAACATGCAAGCCTTCTTTACTCTTGAATGAGTACACGGTGGAGCAAAAGCAGTCACTGCTGCACACACATACAAACATATATTATTTTTATATGGGGTAGCTAGATACTTATTATTATGATGTATATTATATAGTAGTGCATATGTATGTATAAATGAATCTACAAACTTGTATTTCTAAATGTCTTACACTCCACACAACCAGCCTTACTTGTCTATAAAAAAAATAAGAAAACTAACAAGAGGGAAGGAAAGTCGCAAAGGTAATCGTAATATATTGGAGAAAAATGAAGCTTCCCCATTCTCTCCATCCCATTTAGCCAAGAGGCTAGTAGGATTCCTCCTCTTCTTTCCTAACAACTTCAATAAGTAAAGAGCAGAAAGAGAAGAAGGAGTAGAGGAGAGCAACTTCACTTTTTTCTATTTTTCACTAATATCAAGGGACACCATCATCATCGTCATGAGCATAGCATCAGAGCAAAGAGAGAGAGAGAGAGTGAGAGAGAAGCAGCTTCAGTTTGAGCAAAGATGGAAATACCTAAGTAAGTACTGAGGCAAAGAGAGTGAGAGTAATAGGAAAGGTGTGCACTTTACTCACTTTACTTTCTTCATCTAATATAGCAGTACACACGTATGGATCAATTCGATCAATAACTTTCCAAAGGCGATCTTTTATACTTACCAACATATTAGTAGTGTGATATGAACAGAAAGTTTTTTGTAGTCTTCCTTTTCTCTCTCTCTCTATGCGCCTCCATCAGACCAAACGAACCAAACAACTCTACAGAGTTTTCCTCCAGCCAGTTTACTAGTCTCTGCTTTCCCAAACCATATTTCTTCCTCTTCTTACCTGGCGCATTTTTCTGTCTACAAGGATTAAGTTTCTCTCACAGTTCCTCTCTCTCAGTCTCTTCCTTCCTATCTTTATGGGTTCTTTATGTGTTATGCTCTTGTGAGTCTAAGTATGTGTGTCTGTTTTTTATGCTTTAGTGGTAATGTGTTATCTTTTCGTGTGTGTGTGTGTGAGTGAGTACCAAATATTCCGTTGTTTCTATTTTGTACTCTTATATACTCCTTTATAAAGACTTCCAGGAAAAAAGTCGCATGGGCGTGTGTAATCATTATGATTGTGTGATCATACCATATTGTATAGAAGTAAATTGAAAGAGACATTATTTCAATCGAAAACTGTGTGTGCATACACATTGTAATCTCCTTTACAATATAATAATAATAATAATAATGCAGTCATCATCATCGCAATAAGTATCATTCATTGTGTTCCGGAAAATAGAGAAAAGGGAAAGAAGCTCACAGTGCCACATTTTTTTTTGCTTGTTCAAGTTGAAAAGCAAAATTTCTTTCTTGGCAGCGAACACGATTTTTGAGAATTTTTGCACACAAACCCGTTCCAACAAACACGGTAAATGCCTTTAATACCTATTGTTAGTGAGCGCAAAAGAAAATAAGGCTTTTGCAACGCAAGGAATGAGCATACGACACATTGTAATATTAAAGGCATGAAATGAAGGTGTGTGCTCTTTTTCTTTGCTTTGTCATCATTATACTCACTTTTCTGTTATTGGCAAATGCATACAACACACTACTATTATACTACTACACACAGTAGTAGTAGCTCACTGTTGTCGTGTTTTACTACCGCTGCTGCCAAGAAAAAAAAGAAAGAGGGAAACGAAGGCAGAAAGACCTCCTGGTGGTGAACCTGTGACATGAATGAGGGGAAAGTAGTAAAGGTGTCGTTAGGCTTATTATTATAGTGTATTATGTGTATATGTATGAAACTTGCCTTTTTATTTCATAAGGTGATAAAATACAATATATACTTGTATTATTGTATACTATATCAGAGAACATAGCATAACAGTCAAGTAGAGAAGTATTGCAAAATCAAATAATAAAAAAACGAATCTGGCTGACATGAGTTGAGTTGCTCAGAAATCACATTACTCTGTACCATGTACTCTCATACACAACAAACTAGCTCACACATTGTCATTTCTCGTTTCATTTGCGACTGGTACATGCTTATAAGCAGCAAAGAATATTTTTGTTAAAAAGTTTATCCATATGTTTGAAAAGAGAGAGGGAGAGAGAGAGAAAGAAAGAAATAGTTTCACCTGCTGGGAACCTATTATTATGTATGTCCTCTGAAAGGTTTGCTGATAAAAAAATGAGCGAACAAACATATATAGCCAAAGCTCGCAAAATATTATTATGGTTTTATAACATGTGTATGTGTTTTGTGTGTACTTCATCATAGCAAAGGTTTTTTTTATAAACTAACTTTGTTCACTCACGCTGCCAGTTCCCGCCTCAATCGCCTTTCTTTCCTTTCATACAGAGTAAATAGGGCATACCTATACCTATACAGAGATGCTAATCTTAAATTCACTTCATGAATGATATTCATCTAAGGTAATGGGGAAGAAAAGGAAAAATCTTTTTTAGAGCTCAATATCTTTTGAAAAATCTAAAAGCAACTGACTGGCTGACTGTGTGAAAAAGAATGAGTATGCGACTTTGCTGACTAAACTGACTCAGGTTATTTTTTGTTTAGGTTCAAATACACTAAAAAATACTACCTACCTTCCTCTTTCTTTTTTGGAAATAAAGTAAACAAAATCTATATAATAATATAAAATAACATATATACATTCTCATATATACAAACAGTTTACGGCCATAATATGAATGTATCTATATTTATTGGGCCCATCAAATCACGTACACACACCTGCACCATCACTTTATATAAACTCACACACGTCTATCTAGATTAAAACTAATCAGATGTAGTGAGAAAATAAGAAAAACGACAACACAAAAAGTAGGTTTTTGCCTATCTACAGTATTATGGGTTGACTTGCTGAATTGACACGTTACTTGACTTCTTGTTCTCCACTGGGTTTCTCCTATTACCTGTGTATCACAGTCACATGCACTCCCTTGCTCTCACTCTAACCAAATTGCTCTAAATTTCACTTTTATATATGCTATTATATAGCATGCAATATATTATGAGTTGATGCCAAAGGGACATTTATGCCATATCATTCAGTAAACAGAGAAGCGGACGTTTTTCTTTTTTCTTCATTCTATTTTATTTCTTTCCCTGTAAAGGTGAATATTTTACAGCTTTCTAAAATATTTTAGTCTTTATCATTCCCCTGTTTGACGTTGGACTAGTCACATATCAGACATCACATCACAACAAACATACATACATATATATATACGTGTATTATAGCAATGGTGGTGATATGGTGCTTGATAACAGGGCATTCTTCAACTACTCCTGATATAATAGGGCTGAGATGCCTGTCTTCGCGTTTTATAATCTGAAGACTACCAGCTTGCTATAGTAGTGTTTCGATTTATGATACTACCTAAATATCCTGCTTTTCTTTTCTTTCTCTTAAAGTGAGCTATACTACTGCAATACATATAATAATATATAAAATAGATGAGGCAGACAATATGTAATATTTATGGCTCATCTTGTTCCCCTCTATATATGTTTTTTTAGCATTGGCTGCAAAGAGCAGATTTGCCTTTACCCTTTGGACCCCTCTTTCTCCACAGGAGGGAAAAAAGATTCTTCTTGATTTTTTAAGAAAAGAAAAAAGATTGTTATAGACATCTTTTTTTCCTTTCTTTTGGGTATAGAGGATAAGTTTTTTTAATATTGCACCAGCCCAGCAAGAACCTCGCCAGCAGACATAGCTATTACCAGTTTTACTGTTGTGATGGATGTGAAAGGCCTGATCTGATTTTTTAGGGCTCTATATTCTCTCTCAGATAATACGTGACTCTCGTTTAGAGCATCTGTATTCCAAGCATAAATTACCATCAGATCTTGTTGCTCGACTTATCTTGCGCGTTCCCACTGTTCCTTCTCACATAAAATGTGTAAATATCTCGCTCGAAAATTTTACACATGACATGGAGAAAAGGTAGCATCATAATAGGGATGCATACATATACATCCATACATCACATCACTAAAACTTCAACCATCTCCAAACACTTTTATCACAGTGGCTATAATGCCACACGATCCAACCCCTTTTCAATGTGTCTGAAATGCACAATGCCTCTTTCTCTCACGGTTTGTATCTTGGTCTAAATGAAGCAAATATGATGATGGGCACATCTTTTCCCTTACATGTCTCTCCCTCCCATCCTTTTTTATTCTCTTTTTCTCACAATCAGCCTTCTAGAAGCCATGCTTTATGCTATAGCACATACCTATACCCAAGTAAGTAGATGCATATACATATCAATCAGAAATGAGGGGAAAAATGGATGCGGGGTGGGAGTAAATAGATGGATGATGATGAAGCACAAATAGTGCTATTTGCAAAGCGTACTTGTGGACATGATTGAGTAGCAGTGTGGGCCCCAACAATATCAACCAAGTCAGCCAAAAACACATAAAAAAATCTGATATTTTCTAACAATATGAAAGGAAGCATACATAATAAGTATAATATATATTCATACATCAGAAATTGTTTAATATTATCATCGCCATCGCCTTGTCGGTGTGGTATTGTGTTTTCTGCTAGCCCCATCATCTAATTCACGTGAATTTCATTTCCTACAATCCAGCCTTGATCCATATTATGCATGTTCTCCCTTTTCTCATTCAGAGAAATTTCAAGTGCATTTATATACGATACTTTCTACTGCACACACACTACAAATAGAAATCAGAGCAGAGCAGACACATAATCATATACAAGCTATATATGTAGCTGCATTAAAATGTTCCGTGTGCAAAACGGGTTCATATGTGACTCTCAGTTAAGGGGAATATTTTTTTGGCTCATTTGCTCTCGTAACTCGGTGAAAACGGTTGGGCGATGAGCCAGAGCTGCTGATGCTGAGGTGAATAAGGCATGCAAAAAAAGATGTACTTGAAAAATTGTATGACTTCTATACTGAATATTTGAATGAAAGCTGCATCATCATCAAATCACCCTCCTACATACTGGCATACACCCTCAACTAATCTTGGCTTTCGAATAAAAGTAGAACCAACTTCCTTTTTGTTGGGATTGCAATTTTTTTTAAAGAGAGTGCGATTGCTATTGATACGTTGGAAAAAATACATTTTTACCCAGTAAAAAAACATCTGTGTGCAACTTGGAACGTTATCTGGTCCAACGACGTGCATAGTACACCGCTGCAATACCGGGTTTTCCAGCGTTGATATTTATTCGTGATATGAAACAGTTATACCATGTTTCCTATAGGTATTAATCCAATGAATAATGTAACAGCTACCATTTACGTTTTTTCCTGCGAATACATATATATTGTAGAGTATCCTTGTTTCGGAACAAGATGTAAAGCAATACCAGAAGAAGAAGAGAGAAAAAAACAATTGTATTGCTCCGTATATTATAATGCTAATGCAAAACGCTGCTGCTACTGCTAAATGTATGTACATTTATCCATGTATGATTATATGAAACACAAAGAAACCCAAAACGGAAACGTGTGTAATTTAATGTACATTATGTGTTCCTTTTTTGTTTCGTGTTATATATTTTTTCTACAGTATCGTTTTGTAGGAAAACTGGTATCGTATTTTGTGCTTCTATCGATGCATACATAATTTTTTGTGCATATGTTACTATCACATGAATATATTACTTAAACTTGCTCGGTTAACAACATACCAAGATGGAAAAAATATATCAGGAATCCAGATTATACTTTGTACCTTTTTTTAATACATACGGCTATCTAAATAATAACGGTACCATCAGCAAAAACTCCGTCGTCGTAAGTCTATATTAGCATTTTGCCAAATATACACATTACATTTTTCTTCTTCCAACTTTCAGGGTGAAAGTTGGGTAAAAAAATATATATATGCACGCATTTGACAGCAGCAGACGTGGCAGTGTAGGTAGTTTGGTGGTAGTAGTAGCAGCAGCAGGAGCAGATGATTATGCAAAACAGTTTTATCTAGAAAAAGCAACAGAGATTTGAAAGAAAAAAGTATGTATACCTATTCGACAAGTAGAAATGAAACCAATTTTTTCCTCTTTTGCATATTTACGAACCACTACGACCGGCGTAGTATTTTTTACATGTGTATGTGTGCTAAAGCAAACATTTGTTCTTCTGGTTTGGTTGGTGGTGGGTGATATACTGAAACTTTCCCTGGAAAGCAAACAAAATAAATTTTTACTTGCTTTTTAAGTATACATGTTATACTCAGCATATTTTTGGGTAGTAAAATGGCTGCAGTAAAAATTTGGCTTACGTCGTATAAGAAATTACCAAAAACATTGGAAAGTATTTCATAACACTTTAAAGTAAAAAAAGGAAAACATGTAAAACAGTGTATTTTTATACTGGCACATTCAAGGTAATAATTAGCCTTGTACCCGGTGTATATGTATACGTCTTAGTTGCTAGTAAAAGGATTTATTTAGTAACGTTATTATACTGGCGTTGGTTCAGCATAAAATATTTAACGGTACTCACGACTCCTTTGGGGGAAAATAAATTATGGATGGTAATTGAACGATCGAAGGTTTTGTCGATTTTCGTCTTCTTCTTTTTTTTGGAAAGGAACAACAATAAAACGTTTTAAAAGATAATAATAATGATGACGATATAACGTAATCTATCCGTAAAAAAGATTACAGAAGCTGCGTCTAAGAATATCATGAGGTCTTATAGTATATCTGTAAAGAAAATATACCGTTTCCAAAGGTTGTAGTAGGAATTTACAAAATACATACTTGGTATTTAGTGTTTTTCCCTCGTCTTAAAGGAAAATAAGGTTAGCTGAATACTATAGAAGCTTTTCAAGGAATAATGGGTTAAAAGAATTATCAGCTTTAGTAATTGCATTACAAGACATGGAAAATGCTCTGGAGAGTCATCTCGCTTAAATAAGTGTTCTCCTAATGTGCACAAAAGAATCACTGAATCCAACAAATAGCAACCTACTTACATAACCTTATTATTATTATTATTATTATTTTCTTTGCTTCTCCATCCTTCCCTATACACATGTGTGTATATACGTATGTTTAAGCGAACCTTAGATCAATAAGATTTTCATTTGTTAAGAGCATACAAAAGAACTAATAGTATGCGTATGTACATACGTGTGTATAGACTCTTTGGCAAAAAATCTTAATCTTCATTAAGCAAGTCAAAGAGGCAGATCGACTAGAGAAGATGACGATGATGTCATATTTCCCCGTAATTTGCTGTACATTTACAGAATTAGAAAAACTCGCAAGGGTGACGACGCTGGGGGAAAAGAGTCACTCAAATAAAGTAGGAAAATGTTAAAGAAACGAACAAGTTAGCACAAGGGAATCAAGAAAATCATAATAAAAAAATCATCTCTTTTTCTTTTAGTGAAGCAGAGTAGTGTGTGGCATAAATATAAAGAAGTAACGTAAAGTACTACGTACACATGGTACTACCAACTTGGTAGTTACCCTCAAAAAATAAAGAACACAATAAAGCCAAGAACATGTGGTTAAGCTCATTATTTTATTTCCGCAACTTTCTTCATCATGTGACATTACAAAGAAAAGTGCCAGCAAACAGTTTACCAAAATTCTTTCTCCTTCTCTCTTGCTTTTTTTTTGCTTTACTCGCTTTCACTCTCTTCATTGCTGTTNTTTCACTCTCTTCATTGCTGTTTTTGTATGAATGTATGCACGTAAGTACACACACTTTGTGCTGTATATTATATGCTCTCCTCTCATTCAACTCAAACTTATTTTTTTGTTCACTTTCTCCCACTCAAATAAACAGAAAAAAGTCATTTTCGGTGCTACGTTGTTCATCGTTGTGTCGTAGTAAAGCTCAGAAAACGGCAACCGAATAGCAGCGTAGTTCCACTGCTACTTTTACTAAGAAATGATCCTTGACCTGACTTTTAGACGAACTCCCACTTGAACTTATTTACACACATGAGCGGAAATCAAAAGCTTTTTGCAATGCCTCTTCCACTTATGTTCTTTTTTTTAATACTTTGTTTCTCTTTCTCGGCTCGTGTGTGTGTGTGTATTATGTGTGTACGTACAATAACAACTACAATTTTATACATTGTTTGCTACAATAACTGCCTACTTCTATTAGCTCACTTGTTCATTTCTTTTCATCCTAATATGCCAACTTTTCATTGAGAATATGAAGGAAAAATCGAGTGTGTTTGGAATGCTCTTCCTCTCACCCTTTGCCCTCCAACTAATAAGCTGTGCATCACGGCAATCTAAAAGATTCATTCGTGTACATACAAACCGTACATACATGATGATGTGCAAGCAGACATTGGATATACACATGTCGCCGTGATACAAAATTATGTATGTATACCTACCTATACATATACATATATACACACTTCAATTATATGTACATAAACTTACATAAGTAGATATGTTATATTGTAGATAGGTACATGCATCCACACACACAAACACACTGCACATTCTTGTAAATATCTATTATGAAGACAAGGAAAATTGCCTCAAGAAACTTGTCCCAAGTTCTTTAATGCAATTTAGCTTTCTTTCGCTCTCCATATTATTATGTGTACTTGTTTCACTCTTCTTTCTCGGAACTCTTCTTTTCAACCATTTTACTTTTGATGTGATGTACATGCTATAATATATAAATAGTACGTGTAGGATATTTTTGTATCTAACTGATTACTTGTATATTATGTGCTCTTTTAGAACATGCATTATAGAGGTTTTATATACACTATCTATTCATCCTTTTTTCTATTTATGTCTGTTACTCCTTTTCCTCTATCTTCTTCTTCTTGCCTCTCTTGACATTATATACATAAAAAATTAAGCACTTCATTCTTCTTCTTCTTCTCCGTGTTCTTGCTTTATTTCCAATTCTTTTTTCATGTTCTTTCTATTTTATAGGAGCTAAATTAGGGATTGTTTCTAAAACTAATCATGGTAGTCGAGTCGGTGGTGCTAGTGTGGCTGGTGGTGCTGCTTCCGCTGCTGTGGGCGTCTTGGGAGATGGAGGTGCTCTAGGCCCGCTTCCTGGTCTCCGCAACACCTACGATGCAGTGGATGGGACAAGTGAGCAAAACTTTTTTCTCTATCTATCTCTCGCGCTCTTTGCTATCTAAACAGCATGCTTTTTAGCCTAGCTTTACATAGGTATATATATTTATATGCACTTTAGCGATGCTTCTTCACTTTTAGATTGATTCCACATAAAAATAAATATACACAAGCATGTTTGCTTTCACTTTCCCTTGTTTACTGTTTTTACACAATGGAACCTTTTTTGTACTAATAACCCTTTCTCTTCAACTCTCTCAACTTTCTTTCTGCTCTCTCCTTCTCTCTCTCTCTCTCTCTCTCGTAATAGAAACGCCCCATTTACAATTTCTTTCGGATCATTTATTTGAGAGCACAAGTTATATTTAGTAACTAGAAATAGTAGTAATAGCATCAGCCCAACAAAAACTTGTTAGTGGGGTATATATGTATTGTTGTGTTTACCTGTGTATTTCAATTTTCTTCGATTCACTTCTCAAATCAGACATCCTGTTTCTTTTAACTTCTTCCTATTCAAACTTTCTCACTGCTCTGTTGGCTCAGTGGATTCCCAAATTTCCATTCCGTATATCCTGTCCTTCTCTCCCTTTTCTTCTTTTGTACTTATATTATTTACTATCGTAAAATTCAATATTTGTCTATACATATATATTACCCAAATAAATGTACATCACTCACAATCTCATATTCTTTAAATTAACCTTTTCCGAAAGTTTTCCACCAAATAGTGTGCCTATATATATATCAAAAGTATCATCATACATGTTCCATTAGCAAAAGCAAAAAAGTAGGTGTACAGATAGAGAGAGCAGGATTTTCCTTCTCTGCTGAGTTGTTGAGAATGTGAAAGAAGTCTTTTTTTTAAGAAAGCAACTAAATCGACTTGAGAAAAGTACTTCACTTTATGGTTTTTTTGGTCTTATGTATGCATTGTACACAAACACCGTTCACAAAAGACATATATAGGTTCAAGTCGTGCTCACTATCTTTAATACAGAAAATGCGTTAAGAAGATCAGGAAGATGCTTCAATAAGGTGTGTATCGTACATATTTATAAGGTATGCATGTAGTTGCTCTGCTGTAAGTGTTGATAGAAAAGCTTCTTTCCAGAAGAAGAAGAAGAAAAACCCGGTAGGATTCATAGGAAAGCAAAATAGATACATTGAAGTAGGTATATAGTACGGTTTTTGTAAAGGTAAACCTAAAAAATATAGTTAAGTCAGTCAGGGTTGTTTTGTATGTGTGTGTGAGAAGATCAACACAGCAAAATATACAACATCAACATCGTTCTTCTTGAAGAAAAATATAAATTCATCAAGTTCGCTTATTCATTGTGCCCGCCTAGCTCCATTAAATTCAGCAGACATCTGACCAATTTCCAGCTTTCCCTTTGAACTTTTTGGTATCAACCAACACGCAGCAACGTTCACGTCTCTTTTTCTCTTCCCTTGTGCCTACATAGTTTTGTTGTTGTAAATATATAGGTGGAAAAGAAACAAGAAAGAAACTCCAGCTTCTTCATGCGTTTTATATAATACATAATATAATATTCCTTTTTTATTTCCGACCACTTCAACATCCCCGTTTTGGATTTTTTTGTATGGACATGCTTTTCTGCGTTTTTTTTTCTTTCCGCTTTTCTCACAACTTTCAAAACAGTGTGTGTGTGTGTGTAGCCCTATGCTTGGTTACACAGGGAAAATACGCATTCACACTCAAAGTATTTATTTATATTTTCTTCTTCTTCTTCTTCTTTTTAAACTACAACTTCTTATCATAATTCTAAAGAGGAGCAGAACAGAAGAGAAAAGACGGACCAAACAAGTAACCTTTCTCTCTCTCTCTCAATGCTCCTCTAAAACACCACAAGTCTTCCTTTTCCTCTGAAAAAGTATTCAGCAATTCATGACACTTTGTATTCATAATATTCCGTTTCACCAAGGAAAAAGTGTAAACTATGAATAGTAAGAAATGAAAACCAACAAACGGGATAAAATGAAGGAGAGCAACAGAGAGACTATACAATATGCATAGGTACATATATGTATATACATATACATACATACACACATATAGGTACCTGCATATCATCTGATGTAGTATGTATGTACATATTTTTGTGAAAGGGAGCAAGGACTAGGAAATTGCACGGCTCCGTATATTATGAATGTTCTAACGTAAATTATG
>JAITYZ010001467.1:0-13181 GCA_027744595.1 Paronellides praefectus | reverse complement strand
CATCTCCGGAGTTTTCGAAAATGTGTCGACATGACACGAAGAAATCAATAATGAAACACGGATAGAATTTGAAACATGCATAACATGTTTGTATGTACAGTATGGAAAAAAAGGGAAAAGAGAATTATTTATCTTTAAAAATTTAGAAAAAAATGTTTTAGAATTTTTCAGTGATGATGATGATGGTGGTTTTTCTTGTAGAAAAATAAGAGAAAAGACGCTTTTGTCTCTAGGATGAAATCATTAAAATTCCTTGCTCATGCTTCTTTGTGAGTAATGAATGGTTCTCGTGTCATTTCTCCTGGTAGTTCATGAAAAACTGTTTATTTTCCTTGCATTTTTGCGATCAGAAGGAATATTAATTTTGTTTGTGAGTCCTTGTTTTATATTTGTGTAAAAACTTTTCGTGAGAGGACGATCCTGGTGGTGTGAGTAGTGTACATACATAATATATTATATATAGGTGATGATGCTAACATGCTGCCGTAGTTTTTTTTGTATGTATCTCTGCACTGCTTAACGTAAACTCCCTGGTTTCACGTTTTGAAATATGGCTTTGGCTCTGGAGTTGACTGGTGTGTCTTGGGGTATTTTTTGTGGTGCAGATATGTCTCCTCGTAGACCAAAAATAAATACATTATAACTTGTTCCGGTTTTCCTCTCATACATTTCACATAATGATGAATCATTTCGTACATTTCTGCATACTCTACTTTTATAATGGATATTTATTTTACCACAAACTATATAGCTATACTGATGATGATCAAATTGGTCTGTCCTACAGTTCAATACATATTTTCTTCTCTCGAGTTTCTAATCATTATTGGGTTTTTTATGTGATGTGATGTAACACCATTGAATTATATAGCTTCCGGTGGGAGTTACCGCAGGTGTCCACAAAAAATAGATTGCTTTTCCCTGCCTTTTTATTTCTTCCTTTCTGTGGAATACTGTTGCGTTTTATTATTTGTGTGCCGTAATTGTACTACATTGCATTTTGCCTGACTGATTAACTATAAAAATATATCATATTGAGTATTGAATTATATAGCTTCCGGTGGGAGTTACCGCAGGTGTCCACAAAAAAAGTAGATTGCTTTTCTCTGCCTTTTTATTTCTTCCTTTATGTGGAATGCTGTTGCGTTTTATTATTTGTGTGCCGTAATTGTACTACATTGCATTTTGCCTGACTGATTAACTATAAAAATATATCATATTGAGTTATTTTTAAAAAGCATACGTATTGCGGGGTGAAAGAAGAGGTAACTCGTTCCTTATAATTCAATTACAAATTTGTAGGGTGTACATACACATATCATATGGCAAACATGACCAGATTACAATCAAGTCATTTCGCATTCATAGATTCTTCCCATTCCCGGATTTAATCAAACCAAACATGAAATTTATCCTGTCCACTCGTGGAAAAATTGAATAAGGATATATATTATGATGTCGTAGGTATGTGTTTTACAACGGGCTGTTGTTGTACAACATGACATGATATTTATTTATGAAGACATATGTATTAGAATAGCTCTGCTAGTCAAGTCTCCCCACTCAAATGTCACATTTTACTTGTTTTCTTGTAAATATTTATAGAATTTCGTGAAGAAGAAAAAAATAAATTCATCCTATCTCATATTTTTGTTTGTAAAGCTTTATTGCTACGTGTGTGTGTATGATGATACCAGTCACAGGATATTACATGCAACGTATAATCTCCAAATCTCTATATACACACTTGTATATGACCACTATTTTTCTTGAAAGAAAAGGAGAGCAAATCGCATGTATGATATATATCCCATCCTCTCTCTCTCTTTTGTTTGCATTTTTATCGTCTGTTTTTGGTGTCATGTTGTTGGCATACATGCAATATTGTATGTACGAACGAATCCACTTTTTTGTCTTAATAATAATCTTGGGGAATAAGCATAGCAAATACAAAAAGCTGGTTGGTTTGGTGGGTGGATGTTTTTTTGTCTACCTTCTACTTCTACTAGCCCCGGAGAAGAGGCAGGGAAGAAACAAAAAAATAATACTCCAGCCACAGCATTTAGTATGAATTTACATGTAACGAGTTATTGACTATTTCATGAATTTTTCATTTTGATCCCTTTTTTTCTCTCTCTATTCCATTCCCCATGGCCTTGTAGTATAAGTTGGCATGTTGGTGGTGGTGGTAGCCGGGGCAGTATCGTTGAACTAGTGGTGGTTGTTTTGTTGGTGGAGAAGAAGTAAAAACAGGATGATTTATGCATCTCAATTTTAACCCTGAGCAGAATATCTTAAAATGAGAAAGGAGACATTGTTTTTACTTGGAAAGAGCTACTAAATCTGGGAATTAGTATGTATTGTTGTAAAGATAATAATATTCTAAATACTATACTTTATGGGATTTTCATTTATGTGTTTAATAATATATTTTTGCTTTGTGTATATATTATGCATGCCATGCTGTGAATTGGCGATGAGAGGGAAAATTTTAGAATTTCGTTTTTACAAACGGTGGGTCTAAGCTTTATTTGGAGACTAGAACTGAGAATTCTGATACAAGTTTGCATGAAACTCGGATAATTGAGTAGTAAAATGCATTGTCTTTAATGTAAACCTGATTTTTGCTTTATTTAGATGAGATGATTTTGTATTGAAGATTTAAATGCATGAAAGTTATGAAGTTATGGCTATTTTATGCATTTCCTTTGTCTCTAGTCAAGATTTTTTTTAAATCCTATTTTAAAATTTTGGATCTTTCGTGTGTTTATATAACACTAAAACGAATATCACAATAAATATTAAAAAACAGAAAAAATATGAAGAGAAAAGATTAAAAATAAATAAAGCAGAAAAGTTTTTTATCTTTCTTTTTTGGATGCTCCATTTTAGAGTGGACTTGGCAATATTTTAGCTTTTGCATCTTATCTTATTATTACTATTGTGGTTTGGTTTGATGTGAGTGGACTTAAAAATCGGAGGATGGATGGCTGTTTTTACTCTTCTCAAGACATATTGCTCAAGTTATGGTAGTAGACCGAAAAGTGTGAGGATAATATAAGGATGGCAGTGGAGAGAGAGAGAGTTTGTAGGGTGATTTTTTTGTTAGCTGTAAAAGGGTGGCTTTATGTATATCTATGTTACATACCCTACTTGTAGTGCACTTTACTGACTTTTGTGTGTTTGGCTACAGATCCACTTTTCTCTTGCGTTTGCTACCTTATTTTTGGTAGCTCTGTTATAAATTACGCTGTTCACTCATTCACTCACTCTTGGTGGTGGTAGTAGCGGTGGTAGTAGTATGAAGAGGGGTTTTCTGTGAAATACAATTTTACTTAAAATATATCCCCTTTTTGTTATGCTTATCAAGCTACTTTTTCGGTAGTAGCAATGGGACGATGTAAGCATGCATATTACACACTCTCTTTTTGCTTCTATAACTCTCTCTCTCTTTTGCCGGCTGATTTCAAGAATTTCCACATTACATTACTAGCAACCACCAGGAAAAAGATAACAAAGTACTTTAAGGACGAGAGAGATGAGGAGCAATATGAGAGAACAGGGTTGCTGGCGAAGCATGGACGGTTGGTAGCATGTGTGCAGAATGGCCCAAACCTTGTTTCCTATTGCACGTTTTCTTCTTTTTCCTCTTACTCTCTCTCTCTCTCACTCGCAGTCTTCATCTTTTGCTAAGAGAATCGTCCCAAAAACTACAATTCCTGAGAAAATACCCTAGTCAAAGAGTGAGTGAGAGCGAGAATCATTTTGAAAACCAGAGGAGGAAAGTTCAACTTGTTCTTCGTATATATTGCATACATAAATATATACACTATTTTGTATGTGCCCATGTATGTATATAGCTTCTCTGAATAGCGGTATATATATGTGTAAGAGACAAGCATGAATAAATATGTTTGTTGCTGCTAAAAACGGTGAAGGTGGTGGATGGTGTTACTTATACAAGTAGATGCATTCACATATTTTCCATACCAAAAAAAAGTAAAAAAAATTCTTACCAACACCACCACCACTACTACCACCACCGTCGTAAGTAACTTTTCCTTGTTAGCTTTTTGGTGGTGGTGGAAGCATGACTAGAAAAAAAAGCAAAGTTTTTTTTCGAAAAAGTTATCTTTTTCTTCTGAATCCTAGCGTGTTATATAGGTATACATTCATAATAATATCACATCACATGCTGTTGCCTTTTCTGCTTTCATTTAGGAGAAAAAGGGAAGGAATACGAAAGAAGCTGTGAAACCTGCTTGATGCTCCGTTTTTTCTTCTCTCTCTCTCTCCAGTTTTCCCAATTCAACACTGCTTTTTTTTCTTTTTCTCCTTTTCTTTGAATTCCTCCATAAAAGCATAAGTGCCGATATTGTTTTGTGTTGGTAGTCCAAGTAAAAGTTGTAAGCATATATTAATTCAAAAAGAAGAGAGGTAGTATATCAGCTATTTTTTTGCTGTATACAGATATTTATATACCTACGTGTATGGATGCAAGCATGCATGCTCAACTACTTGTATATATATGGTATGTGCAATGTCTAAAATAAAGGGAGAAAAGGAGAAGGGGTCAGACAATTTCTGTAGGAAATAAATTGGGTGGGAAAAAATTCGGTGACACTAAAATGGTGGTATCTATGCATTCATATACATAACATACATACATAAAAAGATGTGTACCGTATGTACGAAAAAGAAAGTAAAAAAAAGAATGGAACAGATTTCTCCCTTTCTCTCTCTCTCTCATCTTTCCTCCTTTTTTCTTCTTTCTTTTTATTCTTCTACCCTGATACTATCATATCACATGTAATACGTATTGAATAATATAATATGGAATATAGATGGTGGTGGTTACTGATCCAGATATGAAAAAAAGTCTGTGGAGAGAGATCGAGGCGTCACATTTGATTTTCAGTAGGCCCTACTGACTGGTGGTGGTTGGTTTGGTATGTTGTTAGTACAGTTTGGTTGGTTTGGTTCCATGTGTGTGTGTCTAGTGTCTAGTATGAGCGATTCTTTTCCTTCAACTTTTAGTTGTAATAAGTCATGTTGTTGGTTATACACACACACACACATTTATACTAGCAAAGAGAGAGAACAAAGGGAAATAGAAAGTCAGTCAGTTCTTCTGTGATGATGGGGGAGGATTTGTGTTATCTATTGCTCTGCTGGAGGAGTTAGGTTGTCTCGTTGGATAATTTGTATATAACTCTCTCTCAGTTTCTGTTGGTAGTTGACTAGGTAGTAGTGTAAGTATAGTTTCCAATGAAGGAATAACGCTATTTATAATTTATGCATACCATATTTTCAGCAAGAAAATAAAACTACTACGAGAAGAGTTGAGCTGTGTGAGTGAAATAAAGGGTTGTTGTCGGCAGAAAAAAAAGTGTTTCGTGTGTGGCTGTGGTGGTGGTGGTGCGGTGGTGGTTGGGCTGTATAGTAGAAGTAGTAGTTGCAGTGCAGGGTGAAACGTCACCACCACGAGGTTGGCTCAAAAACTGTTTTCTCCATCTCTCTTTTCACCTTTTGAGTCGCACGTACTGCCAGCTGGTTTAAACATTTCCCTCAAAAGTGTTTTCCTATAATAATATACATAGTTTCTTTTTAAAAACATCATGTTTTGTGCGTACAACCACGGGTTCTACACAGGCTTCTTTGGGAGGTATCCTCCACTTGTTGTAAGAAAACCACATAGTTCCTCCATTATTTCATTTCATTGTTTTTCTTTGCTACTATTGATGCATATTATTATTATTAAATAATAATAACAAGAGGAATGATTGTATTGTGTGAGAGTGTGTATAAAAACTTTATGTAAACGATAAAGTCTACCGGTTTATTTTTCCTCCACTAATTATTTTTGTTTTCCTTTTGAAACAGTGGTGAGGTATACAATAGATAATAGGCGAAAACTTTACAACGTGCAGTTATTTTTTTTCCTTTCTTTTTTCGTGTAAAATTCTTTTGCTTGAAGATGCGAGTTTCTTTTTGTGTTTTTAATTTTGTCACGTTAAAAAAGATTGTCTCTCTATCTCGTTGAGATAAAATGACTTTCATTTCATTTGTGTATAATGTTTTGAGAAACGTTAAGAGGTAAAGAAAGAAAGAAAAGAGAAAATGAGGTTATATTCATTGAATTCAATTAAAGCTGAATAAAGTAATAAATGTAAAATTAAATGTGGAGAGAAAATTTTCCAGGAAACTTGTTAGTGCTCATTGTTTCCAATGTTCTCATTTCACTTTTCTCTCCGTTTTCCTCTTTGATATACATATAAACCTGCGCTCGTTTCACATTAGTAGCACCTGGCTTTCCCCCCCTCTCTCTCTCCTTTTGTCTTTGTTTGTCAAGTTGTCTTTTGTAATGGGAAACAATGGTGGAAGTAGTAGACGGGAAAAGAAGGAGCTTGTTTTAAACGTCTTCTTTCTCTGAATATATTCCAAAGTATAAAAGCGTTTTATATATGTACGTCTAAATATTATGCATATTATATGTATTTATACATACATATCTCTCTGAGTCTGAGTTCACAAAATAATTCATATTCTTCTCATACTTGTGTGGATATAAAACTTGCAATTAGCTCGACTCACTCTGCTACCCCCTTGTTTAGAAATGAACTTGAAACTCTTGAAAAAATAATAATAATTATCGTAAGGTGGAGAGAAAAAAGTTCAAAGAAAGCACTGCACTGTACAGGTTTCTTTGTAAGTTTTCTTTCTTGCCCGTAAATTGGAGGTTGCATAATCATTACTCCATTATATTAAAAACGAAAAATTTACAAATGCTATTAATTAAGTATTATTTTTTCTAAAAAACAGCATTGAAACTTGTATTTTTCTCCGTAGAAATATGCATTATTAAAACAGTTAATGTTGCTTTTCTGCTTATTGCGTTATTGCTTTACTTTATTTGATTTTATTAATTATAAATTATTGCGACAAAAAACTTAAAAATCAGCACATCATATAAAGGATTAATTGTCAAACTAACGATTCTTCATTTGTTGTGTTTTATACAGTTTGGTGCTGAAGAGTTTCCCCAGGACTCGCCCCGATATGCCTCACCTAAAGGACCTGGACTATATCCAGACTCATCCTACTTCATGGGTAAGAAATATTTTTATTTTGCTCGACATTTTTATTTAGTCTTCAAACTGCAATTATATTATAAAAATGATCATTAATTGCATACATAAATTCAAATCTTCCACAGGAGATTTCCGTTAAAAAGAATTTTAATTTAAAGTGCATTAAAATAGATATGATAATCAGTTTGTAAATTGCATTGTAATTTGAATAAAAATGGTTGACAAGTACAATTAAGATTCGAAAGTGGGGAAATAGAGTTTAACACACACAAAAAAGACAAAGAAGACAGGTTCTGGTACGATGGAATGTAGGATGAATTAGACAGCTCATTGTGAAGACGTGCTTATTGCGAAAGGAGAATTCTTTAAAAGAAAATTTATTTCCCAAAGCTGAAGCTTGCGTATAAAAATACAAATACTTTGTCTAGCGCATTCTCAATATCCCAAATACGCATGCCGTTTGCACATACCAACAAACCACAACTGATTTGAAACGGGAATGCTAATGATTTGATGCACAAGAGCTCGGAAGGGAATGTTCATTCATTCACTAAATCCACATATCAGACCCGCCTTCATTATTTGGGAAATCCTTAAATAATAGCTCACTCAGTAACTTTAAGAATGTTTTTTTTTTGTTGCTCCAGACAAAGACAAAAAATTTACTTCTAAAATTTCTTAGTTTAAAAAACGAGATTCCTGAAGGGAAATGGAACACAGAGGAGCATACAAATACAACAAACATTTTTTTAATAGAATCAACCAATTAAAAATGGCATTCAGTCTGACGTAGTCAAATAAACTAGCGGATATTAATTTAACTCTTCATCGTTTTTTTTCAAAGATGGGAGCGGCAATGGCGAGTGGAATAGTTCCGGGCCGCCTGGTTACTCAGCTTATAATACTTCAATGATGTCGACTCACTTGCCACAATATACAAATCCTCCTCCAAACGGTGGCCCAATCGGTCCAAATATGCACTTACCTCCCGGTCATGATCCAATGGGGGCTTACAGTAACTCCGGGATTCCAGCTAATGGAGAACCTCCAATGCTTGCCTCATCTCTTCCTCCAATGTCCTCGTTCCGACCAAATCCAGCCGGACCTGGAGCATCAGGACAACAGCCACCGCCACCACATCCACCGCCTTCATCTGTGAATAATGCATCGAGTCCTTTGTACAACAGCCACAGTCCTAACATTGGTCCTCCTCCACCACCTCAAGCCGGAGATACCGTGGGGAAGGCACTGGCATCGGTACAGTTTTTAACAATATACTTTTATATTTAAACTCTTTTTTCTGCTTTCTTTACATTTCTATCCGCTTTCTTAAACCTATATGTATCTATTCCACATAAATCTCGTATTATGTATGTATTATGTACTGATTAAATTAAACTGTAATAATGAGTTGTGGTATTATAATAACAATATTTAGGGGAATTCAGAGTTAACTAGTTAAAATGTAATTGTTTGGATTTTGGATTTACTTACATGTATATCGACATACTTTGATACTTTGAAAAAAACGTACTTATTAACAGTTCTCAGTAATAAGTTTACAAAAAGACATGAACATTTTGGTAAATTTTCACTTAATAGTCTGCCTTTTTTATTAACGCATTTTACCTCCTATTATTATTATGGAAATCGTTTTGGGTGGCAATGGAGCTTTTGTGGTAAAAATAGATTAACCTCTGGATTTGCTGAGCTGAAGCGATGAGTATTATGGGAACACGAAAACGGAGGAGTTTGTGAAAGATTTTTTGGTGTAGACACAGAAAGAGAGAGAGAGGAAAGCTTGTATGTTTACTTCCACTTTTGTAAAATATACTTTTGTAATGTGGGGTTTTGAGGTGAAAAATATTGCAAGCATAAAAAAAACGACAGAGAAGAATAGCAAAACAGAGACATGAAGTTATTTCATTTTTGGTTTGTACTAAAGGAACTGCTCGTTCTTTTTTTTGACAATTCTTCGTGGGCGGGCGTCATATAGAAGACTTGGGTTGTACGCTACGCGGCGTTGCGTCATAAAAATAGCGTTACTTTTTATAGGAGAGAAACTGAAAATACAAAAAAAAATCTACATCTTTTGGATAATGTGGGTAAAAATAATGTACGATCGTATAGGAATATAGCATAGGTACACTCACAAAAACAGTGGAAATAGTCAGGTTCCATCATTTCAGTCAAGATGTGTTTATTTATTCTTGGAGAACTATACAGCAAAATGTAGAAAGAATGAGAGAGAGATTTTTTTCTTTTTTTTTGCGAATTTTGGGGTTTGATTGGTTGTTGACATTTGGTTTGGCATAGATATACACGGATCATAGTGCCAGTAGTTCAAGTCCATGTACGCCAGTGAATTCACCGCCTCCACTCACATCAAGTGGTCCAGGGTGGGGTGCGGGAGGAGGCGTTACTCCTTACACACCAGCTAATCATCCACCTACATCTCCCGGTTTCCCTGAAAGAGCCTTACACATGGTATGCCCAATTAACCAGGTCCGAACTAATTTTTTTCTTCTAAACAACAAAATAAACCAAAAAAAACTAAGCTTTTTGTGGCTCATTTACCGTTTTTGTTTTGTCTTTTTATTGTATTAAACTTGTATAATATATATATACGTACCACTACAAAAGTCCTTCAAATATGCAATCTCGTAAATGAATTACTCTTAAAACTCAGCACAATGTCCAGCACCTTCCTGTATTTTTTTGAATGCTTGGTTGTGTGGCAAAATTATTCGTTTTGTTCATGTCTTTATTTTGCTGTCTTTTTTGTTTATACAAATCTGACGAATGGCTTATTTATTTAAAAAATAGTATAGTATTATATACTACTTGTCTATCATTGTAACAAATCAATGAGATGTTTGTTGCTTTCACTAATTTTTTATATATTTTTCCAATACCAAGTACTTTTTTTGTTTTAATATATACTATATACTTATCGTATTTATATGTGTACTTTTTTAATTTTGGCAATTAAACTAAATTAGCTTTTATCATTTTTGTTTTGTGTTTTGCATTGTATGTATAGCCTGTACCAGAACAACAGCGTTTAGATGACGCCATTGGTATTCTGCGTGACCATGCAGAGGTATTTTTTAATTATCATTTTGACATTTTTTTATTATTTTGCAACATTTTTGGTGTTGGATTAAGTATATTAATATCTGCTAAGTGTGATTAATATATTATGCGTATATTAAAAAACGTGCAAGCAGTAGTAGTACAAAGATTTTTTTGATAAAAAGACAAATAGGTAGGCTAGTTTGATATTCAAAATTTGGTGATGATATCTATAGGGTTCGCGAATGGAAGAACGCCTGGATGATGCCATTAATGTATTGAGGAACCATGCAGAGAGTCCTCACCCGTCTTTCCATGGAATGACTTCCGTTCCACCTCATCCAGCTGCTCAGCAACATTCCAATGGTCTTTTGGGTTATCCTCCGCCACTTGAGTCTCACATGGTAAGCTACGAAGCTGTAAGTGAACAAGCAAACGGAACTCTTGTGTGTCTATGAAGCTTGTGTATGTAAAATTGTATGTATTATCTATTGAAATAGAACCCGCATGGTAGTATGGGAGGACCTCCACAGGCTTATGGTCCAGTTCCATCCCATTCTGCAGCTCCAAGTAGTGATTCAATCGAAACAATGAAGCTAGAAAGGGCGAGTTCTGCACCCTCCACCACCAAATCAAGTAAGTTTATGAGAACCCGGTTATATTAGCAGAATTATGACAAAAAATTGAAATCTAAGCCTTGTAACTCATCCCTGCAATTCAATTGATACTTTAGAGAAAAGAAAAGAAATAACGCAAGATGTTAAGGCGGATTTGTTGGGACTGGGATCAAATAATAGTAGTGCAAGCACAGCTTCCTCTACTTCTTCTGCGGCGGCCAAGGGCGCAAAACGTCCAAAGAGGCAGCCGTATGTCAACGAATCAAACGAAATATGGCAATTGCAAAATATTTGTTTTTATTTTATATTTCCTATATATTTTCAATTAATTGTCGTTGTGCTGTTATTCTAAATGAATCTGTTTGCTATTTTCCCCCTACTCTATAATTATATTTAGCTCGCTCTCTGGAAACAGGAGTGAGGATGATGATGATGACATTTTGGATGGAAATCCTGACACCAAACTTCAGAGAGAACGTGAACGTCGGATGGCAAACAACGCACGGGAAAGGTAAAAAATCATGCATTTCTTGGATGCATAATAAAAATGAAACTGAAGTTTAAACAATCTTTTTAATTTTAATTTTTTACTAAGCAGCGTTCTCAAACAACTATACAAAATAAACATTGTGCTTAAGTGCAATGCTCAGCAGCGTAAGCTGTTCAATGGGGCTACCTGAGACACTAAAAGTCTTTTTTCCTACCTTTTAGAACGTAATCTGAATCCAAAGGCAGCTTGTCTTAAGAGACGAGAAGAGGAGAAAGCAGAAGATGGTCCAAAAATTCCTGGACATCCGCTTGCACCACCTCATTTAGCTGCAGCATTTTCTTCCATGGGAGTTCCTGTGAGTAAAACAATTTTTCAATGCATTTAGTTAAGCATTGGTTTCCGATATGAAAAATATGCATGAAATGATAAATATAACTAAAACATACAAATATTCCACTTGATAGGGCAATCCCAACATGAATCAAAGTGCAACGCAACTAGGACACTGATACAAACAGAAGCACCTGCAGAACNAGAACATCTTAAGCTACAATATATTTGTTGTTGAATAATAATAATAATTATACAAAATCAAGAAATTTGTGACTTGTTAAGCACGTTTATACATATATCATATAGCAGTTAATTAAAAGATATATTTAAGAGTTTTATTATAAGTTCATCGTCAGGAAAAAAATATAACTTAAGACAACGATCTACAAATATTCAGAGTTACGTATCAAATTAACACAAGATGTCCATCGAACTGCATCATTAGGTATATAAATATTATACATGTTATATTATTATGTTATGTTGCGAGCATGTAAATCTATGCCATAACGTTAGTTAATCTGTGTGGAAGTATAATAATATAAAATACTGTTTAGGCCAATGTAATACGATCAAGTTAATAATTTACGAGGTTATCAAAATAAAGTGAAAATGATTTTTGAGAGTTTATAAATTTTTGAAAGCGTGTGATAATACATAATACCTACTATAAAATGTTTCTCAAATACGTTAATATAATATAAAAAAGTAGTTTAAAATGACGTGTCATCATTCTAATTCTTCTTGTTGTAAAATCACGTCTACTATATACGAGTTGATGTACATGACAAATTGGTTAAAATTAAGATGAGGTTTAATGTGTAGCTATTACTATTATTATTATGAATGGGTTGATGATTATATATGTTTGTTAAATTTGTTAACATATGAGTTAATAATGTACAGTTTAGTTTGTACCACAGTATATAGCAATTAGAAATTATATATGACTACAACTTTTATATATTAGTTTATTTTCGCAGGCTGCATTCCAATTAATAACAAGCTGAAAAAAAAGTTTGTGAACCATCAAATGAAATGAAAAACACGGCAGAGTGGGGCAAGATATACATTTGCGTGACACAGAAGACACAAGATCATCATATATATCCAACATTTCACCCCGTCAAAGTATTAGGACCCCTCGTGACTGTTACATTTATACATGTGCTGCTTGAACAGTTATATAAAGTTATTTTTTATTTTTTACATCATCAGCAGAATAATACAGCAAAACTATTAAAAGCTCTAGCTGGAAGCAGCTTACGTAACACACCTACCTACCTAGAGAGATCTTTAACTGTTTAAACAAAAATGATGGCAGCAAAACAAGCTATATACCCTGACATATAAATGCAATTTTGATCAATGCCAATATTTGCCACTTCTAATAATGTTATTATTATTATTGGTTAGTTAGTTATTATTGGAAAAAATCGGGCAAAAGAGCAGGGCATTTTAATGTGCCATATTATTATATTAATTATATATATTATTACTATTCTATTCATAATCAGTGGTAAAATGAAAAAATTTTCCTCTGTAAAACCGAGACAGTTTTTAAGGTTGTTTTTT
>JAITYZ010001466.1:0-11540 GCA_027744595.1 Paronellides praefectus | reverse complement strand
ACATCAATCCGCTATAGTTACGATCTACGTGCCCTTATCTACCTGACGCTTGATTTTATGTATAGTTTTGATATCCTCCCGTCGGCCATAGCTGCTGTAGGTACGATGATTTCGCACTACATAAGGCTTACACGGGGACGACAAGTCTTGGTTGACTGGGACTATCTTCTTCTACGAGTTTTGGTAAAGAAAGACATTTTCATGTGTACCTACATACCTACCTAAATGGCTTATTCCACTTCCTTTTCTTGTTACGTAATAATAATAATATCTGTGTATAAAGTTTTTTTGACTTTTCAAGGCTCATTCTCATTTTTGGTGTGTGTGGTGTGTGTGTGTCTAGTTTAAATAGAGGAATGAGAATGGTATTTCATGTAAAATATAAACACAAAAGGAAAAAGTTTGCAAAGTTGGTTGCTTTCCTTCCTTACTTCCTTCCTTCCTTATTCTTCTTTTTTAAACCATGAACAAGAAAATGCCGACGGCTGCTGACTAAAAAGTGTGTGCAAAACTATATTATTACTATACTTTTGTGTCTGTGTGGGAGGATTATAATATTAAAAAAGTAAAGTAGAAAGAGAGATATAGTGTCTTTTTCTGAAACAAAAAAAGAAACATTTTTGGTTTTACTCCTCCTTTCCTCTTTTTTACAGATCAGCTATTTAATTACACATAAAGAAAGACAGATACACACACGCACACACAGACACAGAGAGAGACCGCGCTTGGTTACTTTTTTTCTTTCTCGAGAGGATATTACGTGTGTGTTTGCATGTGGATATGTACATTTTTTTGTACACCCAAATGAAAGTTTCATTTCAAAGAAATTAAAACACAGCAGCAGTAGTAGTAGCAGAGGAATGAGAAATACAAAATAATCAGCTTTTTTTCCTTTCCCCATTTTTTCATACTTTCCACCAACAAAAAACATAGAAAAAAGAGATAAAAATTAAAACGTCTACTCTCCATTATTTAATTTTTTTCATTTAAAAGAAAAGAAGATATTGCTAAAGTTTAGTAGTCGGACTAGTAGTTGTAGTAGTGGCAGTAGAAGAATAGACTTTTGAATAGAATTCTTTTTTTTAAGAGGATGGGAGTTTTTTTTGTATGGCCTTGGTATTTGAAATCAGAATCACAAGACTTTTTTCCAAGAAAAAAATAAAATAGTGATGAGCCGTATGGTGTGGTGGTTGGTGGTGGTGTGCCTTCAAATGCTTTTGTGTACATTTTTCGTGGGCTCTGTGTTTAAAAAACTCTGCACAAAATTCTTTAGAATTTTCTTCACATTTTTTTTAGTTGCTCTCAGCCTGTCTCTCAAGTTATTGCACGTTGTACAAGTAGTAGTTTTGTAGTATAAATACAGAGCGTATTTACAAAATGACTGTTCTTTTTTGCTCAAACATTTCTTTATGAACATTGCATGCGTCTTGCCTTGAATGTCTGTGTGTTTCATTTCAATAAAGCTTTGAGCTAAAGAAAAACAAGAAAGTGTGAAAATAATCCTCAACTTTGAAAAGAAGCAAGTGAAATCCTTAATCCACCTTTTTTCCTACTCAACTCATCACGAAAAAAAAACACACTACACCACACACATATAAAGCTCATATATACCTATGCTACATACAATAATGGCTTACCTCCCATGTGAAAATGACTGGCTGAAATAAAATGCTTTAAAAAATGCGGTGTTTACCGGAAACATATGGACCAAGTTTCGTTAACTAAAACAAAAAGAAAGTAGTGTAATATGGATGGTAGGTGGTTAAGCAGGTTGAGTAAGTATAACGCTTTAATACGCTCTGATGACAGCTGAAATGAAAAAAAGAAGAAGAGAAAACCTGGCTTGTGTGTTGGTCTGAAAAAAGGTAGATGAATTTTTCCAGCCTCTGCACTACACTTTATTCTATTCTTGTTCTTCTTTTTTTAAAATAAAATAGTAAAACTCTGCTCAAACCCAACAAAGAAGCGGCTAAGAAAAATATGTAGACTAGAGAGCTAAAAAATACAATCAGACTTTTGGAGTCAAGTCAGCAGTTTTTTTTTCTTGTTCTTCTTGAAGACAAGTCAGTAGGTAAATTGCATCGTGTGTGTGGGTGGGTGGATGCGTGGATGTATGTAGTAATAATGCAGGTTAACAAGCTTGTGTGAAGAAGCCTCCTTCACTCTCAGAACCACAAGGATGATCATGATCACAGCAGATAAAAGCAGGTCTCTTGTGTCTTTTACAAGAAAAGTAAGAAGAAAATGTCCAGAAAACTTAACTTATTCCTCTTTTTTCTTTCCTTTTTCTTTTTTAGCTTTACGAGCTTACTTAGAGAGACGCACTACTTTATATTCTTTTTACTTCTTTTTTTTGTCTTTAGGGATGCTGAAAGGAGGTGGATTTTGTGGGGTGATGAGGAGTAAAGCTGGAAAATATTATAGGAAAGTGGTCGGGTTGTGTGGTGTGGTGGTGAAGTGGTAATAAAAAAAAGACAAATTGATGTGATGGGTCTTACTTTTTTCTCAGTCTTTTTGCTTTAGGCAACTCCCTTGTTTCGTTTTTTATTCTTTCAGAGAGCAAATATTATGAGCATTTTAAATGAGGAGCGCGTTGTCGCATTAGGAATAAGCACACACACATGGCCACCACGCCACAAGTCAAAATAAAGTAAGTATGAAAAAAGACACGCACAAGTAAAATAAAAAATATCATTCTACTTGGTTCAGAGTCAGAGAACCGTGATCTCTTCCATTATTTTTCTCCCCTACTGCATAAATAATAGAATATTTTATATATTTTTTCTTTTAAAAAAAGACACGCACACATTCATATAGCTCAGCTGTTTTTTTGTGTCTGTGTCGCCTCCTAACCTAGAAAAAAAATCATTTTGCTCTTTCTTTTCGCAGTACGACTGATTCGGATGAAAAAATGATGGGATACAGAATTTTGTAAAAATAAAAAAAGCAAACAAAAAACCACACATTTTTTGGTTTGAGTGAATGAATGTACCTTACCTTTTACTTTTTGCAGACAAAATCGTGTCAAAATCACTTTTCTACGGGATAAATGTCCTCCATAAGCACCGCAGCTACCACAACACACGCGGTCTACGTCATCACACTTTTTACTTTTTTGTCTGCAGTATATAGAGCAAGTACTATGCTTCTTTTTTATGTGTTTTTTAAAAAAAGATTTACAAAATTACAAGTTAACACTTTATATACAGCATGTGGCATGACATGACACTCTCTATACCGCTTTTTAAAAAATCTTATGGCTATACCCCCGTTGTACAACACACTACTGCAGAAAAATGTCGTTTTCAGTCTAGTGGCACATGAAATTTTTTTTCATGTTCTTGATAATGTGATCATCCTCTGCTCCTCCTTTTCCCTCTTTTCTCGTTCAAAACAAGAGCAGCAGCGGTAGTAGTAGTAGGAGAAAGCACCACCACCGATAGAAAAATTCCCAAGGGCATCACTTTTCCCTCAAAAAAATAGGAGACTTTTGTTTCATGTGAGGAGGAAGAAATGAGGTTTAAATTTTGTTGTTATATCTTGTGTCTTAGCAAACACTATACAGTATACAGTATACTGTATCGCCACCACATGATCACATATTCTAGTACAACGGCATATTATTATTATGTATTTACTTTGTGTATATGAGTATATTTTTTTATGTATAAGGTTGAGATAAATAACAAGTAGTCCACACTCACTGTTCACTTTTTTTACAGTAATTTTTATAGTTGATGGTTGTCTTGTTGTAGATAGGTACGTATATATATGTTATGGAGGAGGATGGTGATAAGGCAAGATGCTCAAATTATTTTGCTCTAGCTTCTTTTTTTATTCCTTCTGCTATGAAATCTAGCACATAGTGTCTTGTATATACATACTTGGTCGGAGGAATAATATGTGGCTTTCGGGAACTTACTTTGTACATGTGTCCGTTAATTTGGGGGGATTGTCAGTGAAAATTCCCTTGGAGGGAATTAGCAACGGCAGTAACACTCAAAGTTGAGAGAAAGAGTAGAGCACCAGGAAGAAAAAAAACTGCCTTGTGTATAAAAAAAATCTTCTTTTAGACTATGATGGTATATAGTAGTAGGTATTTATGTATAATATGGCACGGTACACTTTATATTTTATCTGTCTTTTTTACTTGTCAGGTTTTCACAGATATACAGATAGAAAAAGTACACACGAACACACAAGAAAAAAGGACCAAGTGTGTGAGAAGATATTTGGAAAAAGTGTGAGTAGGTATGTGTGTGTGTGTGTATCTTCTTATATTAGACTTATTGTGACTGACTGACAGACTGATTGTGAAATTGGAACTAGGAATATAGGTATTTGATAAAAAATATGTGGAGTGTGTGTCTTTTCGTAGGATAGCAAAAAAAAAGTGTAAAAGTTTTAAAGAGAAACTTGTTCTTATATCTTCCTCGGGTAATATTTCCTCTTCTTCTTCTTTTGATCGAGTCTCCTGTTCTGCAAGGGAAAGGGATACTGTAGTAGTAGTGATGGTAGTGATGATGGTGATCTGTCTTTCACTTTTTTTACACACGGTTTCTCTCTATCTCTCTGGTCGTCAGAGAAGAAGAGAGAGAGTAGCGAAGTATTCGCCTCAAGAGCAAAATTGCACAACTCCTCCTGCTTTTGCCTCAATGAATAATGTTAGTGAGTAGTACATTGAAAAAGACAGAGAGAAAGGGGGAGAGAGATACATTCCAGTTGTCTTATATAAAACCCGGGTATTTTGTGAAGGAATGTCGTCCTTTTTGCTTTGATGATGCCGCTAGGCAGATTGCTACAGCTGAAAAAAAAACCAGGCCTAAATATAAATTTCCTTTTTGGTGGTGGCAGTGGAGGAGGATGGAGGGAGGAAGCAAAAGTCCAGAAGCTGCTGTAGGCAGCACTTTCCCTCTATAATTTTATATACCTACATATTATATTATTTGTCTTACGGAAACAGGGCACACGTACACGACACAGTTTCGTTTCGCGATGCTGCTGACAAGGACAATTTTTTTTTGAACACTTTGGTTTACTGAAAATGACTGAAACAAAAAAAAACTGTGCTAGCAGAGAGGGAGTGAAGAGTGTTTTTGGAGGGAAAATGGAGGTATCAAATGCAAAGATTTTGCAGAGAGAGAGAGAGAAGGTATCACAAAATTAAAGCTTTGTCAAGGACAAGTAGACTAGACGGAAGTCTGGAGTGGCAATTTTCTTGTAATATTTTTCAGAAAATACTTGACTGACTTACTAAAAAAGAAAATAAATAGGTATATGTTTTTCACCTTTTTTTTGCGTCTATTCACTTTCACTATCAACAAAGTTTTCTTCTAGTTCCTTCAAAGGAGTGTAATTATATTAGTCAAAAGTGTCAGATCAATACAACTTGGAAATATGATTTTGAGACTGTGTGCTCCAGGTTAATACTTTCACTTTACACCTGATTTTGTGTTTTTCTCATAATGAGCCCCATCAACAAAAAAGTACTTTCTTAACTCCTTATTCCCTCCTCCTTTGATTTTTGCCCCATCAACGCTTACTGTTTAAACTTTTCTTTTCAATCCACTATAAAACTTTTTTTTCAGCTGTTCCCACCATTTATATCATTTATCCACCTTACAAAAAAAGTGAAAGAGAAAAATAGAGAAACTTTTGTCCTCACAACATCAAAACTGTTACCCCAAAAAAACTCGCAAGTTTAATAGCATATTAACATGAAGTACACAGGTCTAAAGATTTGTTGCTTTTCTTCAAGGGAATTAGAATTACATTTTGCTGACATGTGACTTTGGATCAAGTACACAAATCTCTCTGAGAAAAATATGCTTTGTATAAAATAAATACACAGAAGTAGAGAAAAAAAGTTTAGGAAAAAAGTTTTTTTTTTGCAAAAGTCAGCAGCTTCTCACAAGAGCATAGCTTCGTAGAATTAACTTTTTATGTGCATTATTATTTCCAACAACACAACAACGACACAACACATCCACACGCAACAAAACTTTAATTGACTTATGTTCCCTTTCACTCTGTATTTTTTTTTGAATGGGTTAAAGTGAGAACTGCTGAACAAAAGAGACTGCTATACGCTGCTGTGGTGGTAGTAGTACACCGTTATTCAATGAACACCAAAGTAGTACACAGCTTTAGATTTTCTGTCATTTTGTGTATTTTTGCGGTTGCATATATAATAGATAGGCATTTGATGTACAATGTTGCTTTTTCTTGGTTGCTGCAGGGATTTGAAGTGGCAGAGTGGCTGTGACACACTGAACGTCTGAGTAGATCCGCCGTGTGCTTTTATCATCCTGGCAGCAGCAGCATCAGCATCAGCAGCAAGAGTTCTTTTTGCTCCAGTAGAGCCAGAGCAGAGAGTTGAAAACTTCAGTAGCAGAAGGAATAGTAGTCGTAGTTGTTAGCAGCACCACCACCGCCACTACTGCCACAAGAGTATAAACCGAAAAAAAGAGCACCGCACAAGCTGACTCTTCTGAGCTGACTTTCTCTAGCCTTTTCCGAGGTTATAGGGACGTTCAAGCAAAAATAAAGTAAAATGGGAAAAATAAGACAAGACACACACAGACTGCTGCCACTGCTGTTGTTGTTGTGGTAGATGCCATTACCATCACGATGTGTATTGTATCGTCAAGTCATACCGTAAAGTTTGGCTGTCGGCGGTGGGCAGCAGATTCCCCAAAGTGATCATGATGATGATGATGATAATGCCCAAAAACCAGGCTGACTTTTTTTCCACTGACTTTGAGAGATTTGGAATGAGGGAAAAAAGTGTGAGTGAAAATGGAAGAGTTGTAAAAAAATATAGCAAAAAAAGGAACTGCTTGTTACATTTTTTTTCTTGGGAAAGAAAGTACGCGCATATAAAGTGGTAGATGTGTTGGCATTTGCACGGAATGGGACAAAGTGTCAAAAAATGTGCTCATGTAACAACTATTGTAAGTATTGTATATATAGTATCGTCAAGTCATACCGTAAAGTTTGGCTGTCGGCGGTGGGCAGCAGATTCCCCAAAGTGATCATGATGATGATGATGATGATAATGCCCAAAAAACCAGGCTGACTTTTTTTCCACTGACTTTGAGAGATTTGGAATGAGGAAAAAAGTGTGAGTGAAAATGGAAGAGTTGTAAAAAAATATAGCAAAAAAAAGGAACTGCTTGTTACATTTTTTTTCTTGGGAAAGAAAGTACGCGCAAATAAAGTGGTAGATGTGTTGGCATTTGCACGGAATGGGACAAAGTGTCAAAAAATGTGCTCATGTAACAACTATTGTAAGTATTGTATATATAGACATTTCAATGTCATTGGAATTTCTTTAGGGAGATGAGTAGGAAAAAGGCTGCTTGCTGTAGTGAGAGGGCTAATCAAAAACATGTCTTCTTAAACGAGATTAGTATGTAGCCCCAGATTGATTGACAGTTACACAAGAATGCACATCAACACATGTCCTTGGAAAAATAATAAAGTTGGGAAAAGAAGAAAAAGAATAGTAAAAAAACCTCTGGGCTGAAATTACAGTTATGAAAAGAGAGGAAGCTTGACAAGTAAATCAAGTTAATAAGGTGTGATTTGGTGGTGGTGGCAATATGCTGGTTAAAAATAAGGAAAAAAGTGTCGCATCAGAAATATAATAAAGTAAACTCGGCGAAGAGGAAATGACAGGATTGTGGGTGTTCCTTTAAAAAAAACTTTTTTCCCTTTATTTGGCCAAAGGCAACCTTCAATGTTAAGTCAAGAAGAAAAAAGTTAAGTTAATAAGCTGAAAGCCAGCAGAAAGGTAGGAAAGCAATTTAGTGCAGTTTTCGACAAGAATATACATTTTTTCTTCTTGAAAATATGAGAGACAAGCTTATTTTATGACTTGTACAATCAGCAACGGCATAGCACTAGAGAGACTGCAGCATGCAATTTACTGATTTTTTGTCGGTGCAGCAGTCGGTTTCGGAGATGATGATTTGGTGCATACGTGGGAAAAAACTCAAAGATAAAGTTCATGGAATAGTAAAGGAGAAGATGGGGGATGATGATATGATTAAAGATGCAGTTTTTCATTTTTCTTTGTTGCTTGTAAAAATGCAAAAAAAGTAAAACTTTTGAAATGAGATTGTACTTGAATTGTATAGGTATATATTTTCATGTATAAACGAATAAATAACTTGTATTATAAAAAGCAACAGAGTTAAAATGGAATTTAAAGAAGATGTCAAGAAACGGGAGTGAAAATTGACAAGAAGAAAATGGGAAAAGGAAAATACAGAATGTACAGGGCAATGTTAGAAGAATTGGTGACAGAATAAAAANTTTATACAAACAGAGAATCTTGCATTATTTCCGATAATGCAATTTCAACTTTTTGTGTATTGACTACATGTGTAAAAAATAGGAATTTTTGTGCAATTTTGTGAAGGTTAAAACAGCTTACAGCTTAAAAAATATCTTTTCTGGTAAATCCTGACATGAAAATCTTCTTTTTTTTTCTTGTGAATGAAGAATTATTGTAAGGTCGATAATCCTCCGTGTACAAATTTTATAAGCACAAACCAAACAATAACTTTTGAATAAACTTTAAACTTTTTGAAAACAATTTAATTGCGTTTGGATGGATTGTTTTTGCAACATTACCTTCTGGTTGTAAGCAAATAAGTAAATTGACTTGAAGACAAGTAAATAAGAAAGCAAAAATACAGATATTTTTTAAGATTGAACAAAAATTGCTAAAAAAATAGAAAAGGAGAAGAAATGGAATTTGTCTTATTTGTTCCGCCTAACAAAATCCTTCATCCTTTTTTTACTCTTCTTGTAAAAAGTACAATAGTCAAAGAGGGAGTAAGACCATTTTATATTATTATATTGGTATATATGCATATATGTATGTGCATATTTTCAATCCGTGTTTTTACTTCTTCTTGACTGATTTCACATTTTGACGTGTGTGTAGTGAACTAACATGTTACAATGTCGATAGAGAGAGAGACGGAGACAGCAAGAAAATGGGATGTGATCTTTTGTCGTTGCTGCCGTGCAAGCACTCTCCCAAAAGTGAAGTTTCACTTTGAGTCGTTTTTTTTACTGGCTGAATCATGTTGAAAATTCAGAGTATTTTTTTGTGTGGATATATGTCTAAAATAGACAGAGGGAAAAAGGATATTAAGATGGAATACCTTTTACTTTTGTGTAAGGAAAAAGGGATTTTTGTTTACTTTGGTTTGGTTTTGACTTTAGAACAGGCAACATGACAGACAGCCCGACATGACAGCTTGTAAAGTATGGAAGTAGTATGCATGTTATTGTAAAAAGGAACAATGAACAACAATAGTATATTGTGCTGCTTGCATATGTATTTATTTTGGTTGTTGATTATTATGCAAAATGACGTATTATTTTGCTGTTGATCTGTTACAGTTGGAATAGATGTGTGGCTGGCTGAGGTTGTTGCTAAAATGCAGCAGCAGCAGCAAAAGGAAAGGATTAAGGTTGGCTGGAGTTGATGAGGATGACGGCGAGAATGATTGATGAATTATGATGGGATGCTTATAGTTCAAAAAGGGTAATGGACGGACAAGGAAGACAATGTTGCCATAATAATGGCTTTAAATTAATCATAATATAATTTATGCTTATTGTAATATATATAGCATTTATGGTAATGGTATGAGTGGGACATAACAAACCGAACTGGGAAGTAGTGGGAGTTTTCAGGATTGAATTCAAAGCTTTTTATATCATTTTTTTGTGTTGGCAAACAAGAGAACAATAACAAATCAAATAAGTAAACCTTGTAAACTGTCAAGATGTCAATTTGTATGTGTCGGTTCTCAAGAAAAGCGGGGGAATAAGTTGAGTTTATAGTTTGAAGCGGAAAGAAGGGTGCAGATGAGATGTACGTTCTTGTTCCCTTTCAAGGAATTTTAGTTTACTGGCTTATTGGAGCATTCTATATCGCAAAAGGAGTGAGTGGGTTAGGGTCTCTTCTACCGCCACCAGAATCTGGGTGTTTTCTGAAAAATTATGGATGTTATTGTCCCCAGTCTTCAGGTCAACGGAAGATACCCAGTAAATGCAGTAATTTGTTTGATGAGGAACTGATGAACAGTGCCAACAAATTTCCTGGCCCGGTAACACTCAAGTATCCCAATTTGGGTGCCAATTTCAATGCGATTGATATGAAAGCGGCGAATATTTGTCGGAAAGACAAATACTGTGAAAGTAAGGCGGAAACAAAAGGGTTCTTCATTATTATTGATCGAGTTTCTATTAAACTATGTATATCGATTGATTTATTTCCACAGTTAGGATTGCTCCCAAGGATCCGGATTGGAGTATAATTGACTGGTGTATAACGTCAAAGGCTAATGAGCTACATCATTTACAGCTACTTGGGCCTCCACATTCTCCAGTTTGCTGTGATCCGCAAGAGGATCAAAAATATGTATGCACAAATGATCACTGATATTAATTTTGGTATTGTTTGGTATTAAATATTATTGGGTGATATCTTGTTATTATGCAGACGATGATGTGCATGAGAAGAGATTTTAGTCTTCAGCGATACATGCCATCAACTTTATTAATAAGCGTTTATATTAAGTTACTGCCTCGAGCGCCAGTAAATTTTCAGTATGTTTAAAAATATAAAGTATTAAAATATAATTTATTAAAATTAAAATGGATTGTATACGGTAATTTGTGGAAACCCCTTTTTGATAAATTCCTAGGTTGTCATTAGTCTTGTTGAATAAGGCAAGTGTGAGTAATGGAGCAATTCCAGTAGAGTTCAAAAATAAGAAGAATAGCGGAGGGGCTACAGTGATGCTTGTGAAAATAGAGGACTTGATTCTTGACCTGTCAAAAGTTAAAAGGTGGAGCCAGCTAATAGTTTGATTTATTTAAATTAATGAATTTTAATTGTAATAAATAATAATCCAATAATGTTCATTTATATAATATCCACACTCCTCATGCATTAAAGTTGGCCGCAACTTGTATTCAGTCTCAATATGCACAACTCATTTACAATAACAATACTCATTATTACTATTTACAAAGTTCATGGGCGTGCATAATAATTACTATTGTTATTTTTACATACATTGTTACATGCGCATCCTAGTGCAACTGGAAATGTTTTTGAGTCTATATCAAGGTCAGCGTGAAAGTCTATAGCTGCGATCATGCAATTTATTTTTTTCATTTCCATTAAAAGCTCAGCACGTTTTTGCATTTGCATCTCTGCAAACTTTTGAAATTGCAAAATGGTGCGTATAACCCAATATTATAGTAGTATAATGTACTCAATATTATCAAAAGGCAGGTGTATTTTTAAATACAAACACGAAATATATGTTTTGTATTCTACTTTGTACACTTTCCGTTTCGATTTTCAATACTCACGTAAATATAATTTGTTTACTGTCTGCTCACAAAAAAAAGAAAAGAACTTTGGTTCTTTCACATTTTCCGTTCTGTTGCATGTTCTTTTGTATTCTTTAGACATATTATTATTATACTTATCTCATTTTCAA
>JAITYZ010001465.1:0-13059 GCA_027744595.1 Paronellides praefectus | reverse complement strand
ATTATTATTATTATATTTTCTGTGTGAAGTGGAAATATTGTTAGAAATATGGCGAGTGCAGGTGCAGTAATGGCTGGCCGCCAGGGAGCCAGACATAAGATGAGTATTGCTCAAGGAGGAGACATTGGAGGGGTAAGTGGGGGAGGAGGCCTGCAGCACCCAGGTTTATCCAGTAAAAGAGGCTCTCATGAGCCAAGTTCCGAAGCAGATAATAATTTCCACACAAGCAGAACAAGTCTGGATAGTGGTATGCAGGATGAGCTAGATGAGTTGGAGGATGATGGGGAGATCAAGAAGAGGATGATGCCCTTTTTCAAAAAGTTTTGGCCGCATCTCGACAAAGAAAAGAGGCGGTCAACGGTAGACTTGGGGAGTGATAAGGACGAGCATATTATTGAGGACGCGGGTGGATCCTTACCCTCCATCAATCCCAGCTGGTTTGGAAGACCGGTGGAGGAGGTGGATCCCTTCATCTTTGACGACGTGAGTTGAAGAAAAAAAAATTGATATTCTATTTATTTTGCTAAATATATAATAATATTTATATTAAATATTATACTTAAAAGGTATGCTTTAAAAACAATTTCTTGTTCACGGGCTCGTGGTCATTAGTTAAGCCAAGCAAAAATTATATTCCAGAGAAATGGCACACATTCATCCATTCATTCACTCGCATACAACAACAAAAAGTTTTACTCAACTCGCAGGTCAAATGAACAGCGGTAGGAAATTCTAATGAAATTATTTATGCTTTCATTCCACATGCTTTAGTCAAGAAAGCATAACTAACCAACAACTTTTCTTCTTTGCTTTACGCTCATTCCACATGCACTTATTTACTTACCCAAAACCTTTTACTCTTTTCCCTATCCCTCCCCCTCTCTCTACACAAGATTTACTTTCTTCAGCTTCCTAATTCACATGCCTACCTCATTCTTAAAGCTCAACACAAACAATTTACTTATCTAAGTAGGCTTCTTTTCCCTCAACTTAGACATGTACATAATATACCTACCTACATTTTGCAACTAAAAAAGGCAACAAAAAATGGAACCGGTGTCTTTCGTCGAAACAAAAACTTTTCGCTACATTTTATATACCCGACCATATCAAGCTATATAAGTAGCAGTACCGCCATAACAAAAGGCTGGCTGGGAACCTCCACACAATAACAAAAACAAAAACAACAACAGCAGCTTTTATTCTTTAGCACAAGAACAACACAAGAAGAGCAAAAAGTTGTTGTTGGCGGCAGCGAGAATAGAATAACCTATATACTTCCATAGCGTCTATAAAGCGGTGTGTGAGTGTGCTCCATCATCCACCGCTTCATCCCTGCGCCATCACCATCATATAATATCACAGCCATGCTACTACTACTACAACACACAGACTTGCACATTCTTCTCCAAATACATATTATATTTTATGAATTTTCTTCTCTTCCCTATTGTTATGCTGTGTGCTCCCCGCTGAAAATTAACCGTCATAATAATTTCTCTTTTTCACAGGAACTTTCATAGTCCTTTTCCTCATAACAGGGCAGAGCAGCTAAACTTTTTTTTAGCTCCTTTAAAAAAAATCTTACTGCAATGCTGTTTACTAAAAAACTTACAACAAACAGGTCGTAGCAGTAGTGCTTCATCTCCTCCTTTATCTGAACTACCTCACAAGTCTACATGCTATACTACCAAAGTCTTCGTCTTTCTTTTTTTCAAAATATATTTATGCATGATTTTGAACAAGCAAAAAAAATCATTAAAAAATCCCTCTTGTCTACTTCTTCTCGTTCTTTAACAGCCCATTTATTCTCAATGCAGCACAGCACCACCATCAGCACATCAAGCTTAATATTAACAACATACGTATTCTAATAAGCCGAGGCACTAAAGAGTTATTAATGTTCCTCCAGGCTTGTTTTTTTTTCTGTTTAGAATGCAGAACAATGTGATTTTTTTTCTTTTTTTTTCTCTAAAAAATCCAAAATAGCACTGCAAAGCAGCAAAATAATGCAAAAAAACAACAACAACAGTAGAGAGTATACATATTATAGTAGTATCATGATATGATCATCAATAAATTGAAAAGCATTGTGTATAATAGGTTTATATATACATTTTGTTTTGTGTATACTTTCACCTTTTTTCCTTCTACCACCACAACCACCACCACTGCCGCCTGCTTCCGCTTTGTGCTCTATACTGCAAAATGCAAAACCGGAGGAAGAGGAGAATAAAAAAAGAAACAAAGAGTGTGTGCGAAGTGGTGGTGGTGGTGACGGTGGCGTGTGCGAAAAAAGAGAGTTAGAATACTTATTTTTTTCTAGTGTGGTGGTAGCATGCCAGCAGATCAATTTTCTTCCCTCAGACACACACACACAAAAAACTCACATGTTTAATGTGTTGACCTATAAAAAAAATATTCACCTGCCTGCATTCTACTACTCGTTTTTTTCCATTTAGAAAAACCAAAATACGAACTGGATTGCAATCCTGCATTTTTGTGTACATGTTTGAGTGTGTATACAAAAAAAAGTCTGTCGGGGAAAAAATAAAAGAGGAGCGAGCTTGCAGTATATAAAGCTACCATTTTATTTATTACGTAAAAAATAATGTAAGTATGATATACATACATATCGTGTCTGTCGTAAGTTCATGTGTATTCATGCATGCATGAATGCAGGCATGCAATAATAAGCGCATGTACATATGCCCATATGAGATAATATGCGAGTAAGAAAAATGTAGGCTAAAAGAAAGTAGTAGCATTAACCTACCAAATCTTATACATTTTTCCTCGTCTTTTCTTCTTTTTTTACTGACCATGTCATGTCTACTTGTTTAATCAGTAGACTGGGAGAAGAAAGAGAAGAAGAAGAAAAAAAGTTGATCAATTATCTTGCTAACTATGCACATTTACCATATATATTATGATAAGATAAATCAATACTATTCTGACGCAATCATCATCATTCACGTGACGCCCTTTGTCAAAAAAATACATACATACTTATTATTATTATTATTATTACACTCTGACCTGCCTGCCTAATGTTGTCATATTATATCTTATCATTTCATCTCATCAAAATCTAGAATCTGCGCCCTACCCACTCTACTAAATGTATTTTCCCATCTGCATACACATTTGAGAGAAAAAATACCCACATCCATTTAACTTCTTTTTTTTCTTCGTGCCATGCTTGTTTGTTTGTCCCTTTTAAGCTTGAGATGAAAGGCCAACATTATCATCATCATCATCATGGTTGAATGTGTGTTATACTGACCAACCAACACCATTTTTATACGTTGTTGGATCCCGTCCAATAATTGCATCAGGCCAGAAGAAAATGTGTGTATTATGTAGTATACGTATAGCAAGTCCAGTTGACAAAGTGGCCTAGATTGTTACCATCACTTTATTATCTTTTTCAACAAATCACCACCACCAAAATGTTCCATAATATATTTTGTTGGCATTTCATCCTTGGTCGCGACACTAATTTTTTTTGTTAAAATAGAAACAGAAGATAAGAAGAAAAATAAATTAATGTAATGTAAAAACTTTATTACAACTTATCATGGTATATATTATTTTATATGGTTGGTTATTTAATATTTGGTGTTTTGCGCAAAAAAAAAATTTGCACACAAGTATAAACACATCAACATGTCATACCACCAGTTGTTTCTCTAATATATTATTTTTGTCTGTCGTCCTGCATATTTCATTTCAACCATTTTGCAAGAGTTGAAAAGTAGCATCATGATACAACATGCATTTGATGTTGGCATGCTGCATGGATACACACAAACATACATGCCTACAAAGAGGAAGGAAGGGGAAAGGCGAGAAAAGTCAGTTTACCAGAAAGACTATTTTGTGTGTTTTTTTATCCTTCCCGAAAACCTCCTGGTGCGGTCGGCAGTGGCAGTGATGATGGCGGTGGTGGTTGTAGTGTCTAGGTCCATGCAGTTCAGCACTACAATGTTCAGAATGACATTGGCTATTGTTTTTCTTCTTCTTTTTTTATATATATTTTTTTTCTCGTCTTCCTCCTCCTCCTTCTTAGCCCATAGCAGCTTGAGTTTCACTTACATACGAGTACTAACACATTTTTTAAGATCTTGAGAAGCACCCATGTGGCCTTGTACAAAGTACTCAATACCATATCATGGTCTGGCCTTTTAAAAATTGTAAAATGCTACTGTTGCTGTTGCTGCTGCTACTACTACTGCAGCTTGTTTTTGGTCGGCTCTTATTTTTACTTTATAGCCAATATATCCTCCAGTTATGTCTAATGTGTATGTACTACACATATATCTAACTTTCTTTTCAACGGAACCAACAGCAGCCGTAAAGGCAGCAGGCCAGTTTTGTTTGGTTTATAAATCGTGCATTGTGTGTGTGGATATTGATCGCTAAAACTATGTGCTACTACTTTACTCACTCACTCCTCAGCTTTACAAGTATATAATATGGTGGACGTTCACACAAAAACGGTTTACAAAGTAGCAAAGTACGTACGTTTGAACAGAAATGCATAAAATGTGTGGATGTGTATATGTTTTTGTGTTGTTCATTTTCCTGTCGGATTTTTCACTCACTCTTCTTCCCATTTTTTCTTCTGCTGTACCTCCGAAATATATTGGGTTACAAAGTTACACATTTTTAAAAAGCTACCTAAATGCAATATAAAACCAAAGGCATGATGTTTTTTTTGTATCTGTATTTTTTTTATTATTATGTTTATAATATTACCCCATTGTATTTTGTATGCCATGCATTCCTACATAATATATTTTATATTTTATACTGTACTTGGGTTTTTATAATGTCTGTGTGTACTTGACACAGACACGGTAGCAGTGGTGGTGTGTGGTGTGTGGTGCTCCCTCCTCCACAGATTCCTTGTCGTTTCTGCTCCGTAACTCTACTCTATTTCATTCGACACAATAGTAAAAAAACGTAAAAAGGGTTATGTATATCCCACGGCTACAAAAAAAGGGGGACTGATGGTGGTGATGGTGAGGCTTGTAGTTGTAGTGCTTTGGTGAAATGTGAGATAAGTGGGTAAAAAGAAAGTACACACAACACACACACAAGAACAAAACGTAGATAGAGACACAGATCCAATAACACACAAAAGCTTACAATATAATAATAATATATGTAGGTGTGTAGGTATATATATAAAAAATGAAATGGGTATATATAATAATAATGTTGTATTTGTATGTAGATATGATATTATGATTGCTCATGAAGCAAAGCAAAAAAAAAGAGAAAGGATGGATGGATGATGATGATGATATCAACATGAACTATGAACATGGCTTGGTTTTTATAGATAACCAAAAGAAAGTATATAACGTGGAAGGTAGAGAGGGAGCCAAAATATTGGTTGTATATAAAAGACATACATATGAGAAAGGAGACGAGGTACATAGGTCACATATTAGAAAGCATACGCAAGCACGTACTCTATTTTCCTCCTTTCACTTCACTCTTTTCATTCCTCCTGTTCTCCAGAGGATAGCACTAACAGCAGGGCATTGTTATACTGCAAAGTAGAGAAAACCCGGCTACATTGTCAAATGCTATATAATATGGATATATGGAATGGGAAAAAAACAGTGTTCACGTTCCAACTCTAAGGAACCTAACCTACTTGTAGGTTGTTGTTTTTTTTGCGCTGTTGATGGAATGATGTTGAGCAAAATAGCATTTTACAATTGAGCCAATTCAGCTCATCATGATGTCTTTTTGCGAGAAAAGAATGAAAAAAGAATACATGCTTGGTATGGTATATTTATACGCCAAAAACAAAAGTGCAAGAACACATTCAACCATCAGAATACTAGATCATTCCTCGATAAAAATATGGGATAATATTGTGTGGAGTTTATTAGCAAAAATTAAATTAAATTTAAATAATCATAAAAATGGCATGATTTGCAAAAATGTATATTTAAAAAATCTGTGAGCAATCATTTATTTGCTTTTTAAGACACAATTTTTTATACATACTTTGTGAGAATATCAACGTATCATAATTTAAAAGCATACAAAAATGCTTGTTAGTCAATATACTATATATAATATACATGGTAGGTACATACCTCCGTAGTAATATTTTCAACATTATTTTTGTAAATTGCATTACTAGCTTGCTTGGATCATCATTTTTTTCTGTTGAATTGTCTTCTACTCGATCTTCTACTTTATACAATCTCGTTAAAGTCGTTATGTGTTTTTATTTCAGACACTCTTGCATTTTTTTGTTGTTGTGTGTATGCGTGTGTGTGTGTCTGTGTATATTTTATGTATCTAGATTTTTATAACAAGATTACTCCCATCACATTTCGTGCGTACACAACCCTCACTACAAATAATATAACGAGCGCATTGTAAGCGATAAAAAAAGGAGAAATAGAGAGAGAGAGAGAAAGAGAGATTGTAAAAGCCATTTCCGCCTTTTCCTATTTTTTGCTCTTTCTTTAATACAAAAAAAATACACGGAGAAAGTCAGCATAGATAAAGTTTTCCTTTTCCTTTTGCTGCCGCTGCTACTCTTCTTTTCTGCCTGTTCCCAGAGAATGGAAACTGGAATGCTCTAGCTTTGAAATGGGTGTGTGTGTGCTGATGATGATGATGGCTGATGTGTTCCTTATTCCTACACCATCATCATTATCATCGTCATCATCATCATCATCCTTTTTCTCCTTCCGACATAAAAAGGGTGCATAATCTTTCACTGGTGAAGTTGGAGTTAAATCGTATAAGCTTTTTAGCTGAAACAACTCTTGAAAAAATACTGTGGGTGTACTTCTGAAAAAGAGAGAGAAAGAAAGAAAGCTAAATAATTGCAGCGTCATAATAGCTATGTCGTGTGTAAAGTAGCAAGTTTTAGATTATTATACAGAACAGTTGTTCATGTGCGTATCCTACAAAAAAAAAGGATTTTTGTACTTCTTTTGAAAACTGACTTTTGAACTTTTGTGTCGCTCTTTCTCTTTCTCTGACAACTTCCTTTTGTGTATTGTATTAGGTACTTTTAGGTATATACATTTTTATTAGGATTATTTGCACAAAAGTAACAATAATTATTGTACTACACTCTAGAATAACGACATTGTGATTGGAATAACTTTTTTTTCTTTGAAATGAACAGCGAAGCGAATAACATAAAAAATGTACAAAAACCATTCAACTTGATTTGATTTTGTCAAGACGACTTGGTATGGAGATTGGTCCTCTTGAATACTTACTTGATTTCTTCGAATGAACCCGTTTACCAGATACAAATTGCCAAAGAAACATCTCATTGTCACATCATAATATCGTACATATATGCAGGATTTTTTTAAACACGTAGTTTTACAATTTTCAACATAATTTTCCAACATAAAAAGAGTAATTGCCGGTTTAACCACNTTGTTATGTAATTCAAACTCCTTCCTATTCTATTTACCCTCATCACCAAAAATACGACACACACATAATGTATTGTGTACAATTTGGAATTATTCAAAAATGGTCGGTGGTGATGATGATGATGTAATAATAATAATAATAATGGTAATAATAGAAATAGGAGAAAACGGGGTAGCGGTAAGATCAATAGATTACAATTTGAATGGATCTAACCGTGGTACATGTTACATTATAAAATATACATACAACAACGACAACGCAATGATGATGTCGATGATGACGACGACTAGAAAAGTAAAAGGCCCCATCGACAACATAACACAACGTGAAAAAATCTCTCTCTCTCTCTCTCTCTCTCTCTCTCTCTGGTGCTTTATTGGTTTCCATTATTGTTATTATTATAATGGGCAGACATACAACAAGACCGTAATAATGTTGTAGTTTAGCAAGTGTACCGTGATTTTTTTGTGTATAATGTCATTATACTACACATCTAGACATGCAAACTACCACCACACACCAGATTAAATTTCATTTTCTCTCGTCGACAAACTACCAAGCCACCCATTATACTCCACCACTACCACCACTATTAAACTATATAAACTTGTTATATCTTCGTTTTAATGGGTATTAGCATTACATGTTTGTGTACAAAAGAGAGTATAGTATGGGATATATACAGTGTGGCTTATGAGAAATATATCATTATTTGATATATAAGAAGGAGGAAAAGCAAATAAAATCCCATGAAATGACTTTTAGTCCTTTTTCCTCTCTTGGCTATTTTACATTACATTTATTTTGTTGGATAAATATACTCTGTTTGCATATTTAGGTATATTATGAGCATGGCTGCTATGTCTGCTGTCTATTTATACAAGCGTACAAAATAAGCACGTTAATACGAGTATTTATATATACAAATCTTGCAATATTTCATTGTGATTGTGACGGCAATAAAAAAAAAGCTGATATAATAAAGAAACATTCATGTTTCTTGTTAGTATTTTATTTTCTGTGGTGGTTTACACACAACTGTGCAAACTATATATATAAAAAAGCTCTACAAACTGAAAATGAAATGAATATTTTGTAGATACTGCAAAATAAAAACTGCTTAAATGTGTGTGTGTTTAAATGTACTGCGTAGATTACAGTTGAGAGAAAAAATAATAATGTTATTCAAAATGATGTTGCTTGGGCTGCTGCTACCGCTGCTGCTGTTGTAATACTTTTTTTATTTCTGAAAGGGCTGCGTGCTTTCTTGCAGATTGGTAGTGAAGTGAGTGAGTATAATTTTTGGTTTGCCACGAGCATACCAAAAAAAATATGTACACTATGTGTATATTTATCCATCCAATCAACCAGCAGCGCAACAGAAGAGAACAGGGAGAGAGGGAGAGACGACAGGGAGAACAAGGGAGGGAGAGGCAGTGGTAGACAAAAACGCAAAATAGCCGCATTAAGATTTCCTGATTGTCCTCCTCAACTCTTTTGTTTCCAAGCTCAAAGCTCAACACGAGGGAAAGTAGGGCTCTCTTTCTTTCTCTCTCTCTCTCTCGCTTTTCTCTCTGGCTTGGTGGCTTGTCCCATTTCCCGATTGAGCTTCACGATGGTGGCGGTGGTGGTTGTTCACTTAGCTAGCTATTTTACTACTAGCTCAAATGAAAGTGTGTGTATGCTTAAGTAAGTAAAATACATTTTATGGGCTCACATGCGTACGCTCAAATGAGCCATATAAAAAGTCCCTCGCCACACGAAACTCACATGCACGACACGCATAAAAATATGGACAACACACACGATTAAACATATTATTATATGTATGCATATGCATAGACCTTTTCAATTTCCAAAGTGGGAAAACCTGTCGCGATACATATATAAGACCTGTTTTTTTAAAAACCTCATATTACAGGTATATCATATATCAATATTAGTTGGGAAAATCCGCCCTGAACATTCAATTTTATTTTGATCCAAGCTGTACTAAAAAATAACATAAGTACATATTTGTGTAATTTGAAAATGAGAGAAATGGCGAACAACTCAATTGTTACAATTGCAGCTAAAATAGTGGTATGCGCGTAGACTGTAGACACATAAATTATTTTATGTCAAGTGTACAGAATCCGACATAAAATCATGATTTCAGATGGCGAGAGACGATGACGACAAATCAAGTAGATAAACGACTTTTCCTCGTTACGTCAGTGACGTTATTTTGTTATCAACGCTGTGTTGCAAGTAGTATAAATTGTAAAGCTTTGCATGCAGGGGTTCCATAAATGACAATCAATCGTCAAAATTTCAGAGTCGCAACTTGTGGCACACATTTTATAGCAGAGTGAGAGAGAGAGAGTGGTACGTGCGCGTGCATGGGGAATTCTAGCTCATTAAAATACAAACATGCTGATTATCTGGTACATTTCCCTTCCAAAACTAGATTACCCGACATAAATTAAAAGTAAAAGTAAATTAATGCGGACAAAGCCAGGAAAAGGCGGAAGCTATATAATGTGCGCACATAATAGGTACACACATATATACCATAATTTGGTAGTGTTCTCAATAATCCCTGGTTTTTTGCTTGTTTGGTTGTTGGTCGCGAAAAGAAATGGACAGGCGATAGCAGTAGGAAAGTGGATTTATTTAGTGCAAATCCAACAAACAACAAGCAGCCTGAAAAGAATTTTTTTCATTGTGATGAATAAGGTAATGGCGTGACATGACGTAATAATTGCCCTATAGCACACTTTTTTTCCGGCACCATCATGTCAGGATAAAAAATAACCAAGATACAATAAGGATTAGATTACCTACACAGTGCACGCATCAAGTCCCTGATAGACGTACTGCGTATTTTACTCTTTTTTTGTGCCGTTGAGTCACAGCTGGAGCGTAAGAGTTTCATTATTTGTACGTTGTATCTTTTCAAGACTACGTGGTAGATACACACAGAGAGAGAGAGAGACTGATTGACTATACACACGAGGATGAGGTATCTCCGGTCATCTTCCGCCTCCAGCAGCAAAATGAATATCCCATCCGTAACATTTTATTGTTTAGCCTTTTTTTTCTTCGTCCCCTTATGTCTCTTGACTTTTTGATGTGATGGGAAGAAGTAGGAAAAGAGAAAAGGGAGAAAATGAAGAGACAAAAGCCGTGTGTGACTCTCAACGAGAATAAAAGGAAGGACAAGAGAAAGCAAAACAATTACAGTCATTTTCCCTCCTCTTAACCGTGTCTCGTGTGTCCTTTGATACCGACGGTGGTGATGATGATGATGATACTTGACTGGTAGGAGTGTAGGTACCTTGTAGAGAGTAGCTTTCAGCTCACACCAGTGGTCAAGTAACTGTCCGTGTATTATTTTAGTGTCGTCATCCACAACAACTTTATGGATTAGAACGGCTTCTCTCTTCTTCTCTTCTTCCTCTTTCTTTCTTTTATACTTTTTTTCACCACAGCAAAACAAGAATAAAAAGCACTGCTATACTATTCTTTTAGGTACTACCCTACACAAGATATACAATACAACAACTACTTACAGAGAAAAAAAGTAAGTACATTTTGTACGTTGAAAAAAATTGCTCCGTAGTCTCCATGGATGCTTTTTTTCTGTTGGAATTGGAGTTTTTTTAGAGAAAACGATGTGACCTCTTGGGTGCGATTGATGTGACGCTAATGGAAGCACTAACGAATTAATGGGATGAGGGCGTTATGACTTGCATGAAAGCATATGTATGTACACTGCACACACACACACACACCACTACTCACGATTCACGACGACTCGTGGATGTTAATATGCTTTTATTTCTTTGGATTGTTGTAGTGTATAGTATTCCATATTCCACTATGCCATATCGTCGTTGTCGTCGTCGTCGTCAGCAGCAACAGCAGCAGCAGCAGAATGTTCATGCCACAGCAATAATAATCGCTTCCATCACTAGTCGTAAAACACCACCATACTCAAATATCACACGATGGACATGTAATTGTACACCAAGAAAAAATATAATACCTACTCGGAGAGAAATTGAGAATATATATCTTTCTTTTTTTGTATTACTTACATTTTACAACCCCACTTTTCTCTCTTTTTAGTCAAATATAGCACGGCGTGTCTTTGCTGCTGCTGCATGAACATGGTCATGTGTTTTTGACTTTGTACAAAGAAGAGAGAGAAAAGGATTGAAAGCATAGAGATGGTAGAGTGAAGAAGGCGTTAATTATGGACAAATGTCCCTCTGCATGCATTTATATTACGTATTTATGAAGAGAAGGAAGCTAAAAAAAACCAAACCATATGGTTGTCCAATTGAGCGAGAGTGCAGTTTTTTGTTGGATGATAGTTTGCTGTACTGACATGGTGAATTATACATATGTATATAGACATACATAATATGCAGTTGGCTTGAAAAACTGTGGAAAAAATAATAAAAACAATTTTAAGCAAATTATCCTCATTGTCTGTTGGGTTGTGTCTCTCTACAACTCGCGCAGCATTCAATTTCATAAAAATTTCAATTACAACGCTTTTGCCTTGCGCGCGTGCTACACTGCATTGCTTTCTAAATTATTAAAAGTTATTGCAAAATCATATGAATGGGATTCTCCAAAAGGGTTAAAGTCAAGTATCTATATTATTGTACGCTGGCTTTATTCAATCAATCAAGCAAATAATAATTGTTTCTAGACCGTACGTTTCCAGATACTTATATGTAGGCCAAGTGTATTAGGTATACTGTGTATTTGAGTGTTTTTCAAGTGCTAAGCAGTTTAATTGATAGACAATTACTTTTTAATTGAGCATTCTAAACCAACACAATTACTTGTTGTCAACCAGTTTTTTAAAAAAAATTGTTGCGAGCAATTCTCAAATAATTTCTAACACTTGAAGTAGTAGATATATTTGTTAATCTATCTATTATTAACGACCACTGTTTTGCATTTTAGTACCTTTTTTTATCAACTCCAATATATATCGGTGTCCTATTACAAAATGTGTGTCCGGCTCCAACATTTTTATTATTTGGTTCATCTTGCACTTTTTATGATTGCGTTGATGTATTCCTGTGTTAAAGGGAAAGTGGGATTTTATGCTTTCTCCTTGAAAGGAAAACGCAATAATGAGCAATATATATCAGCCCATTTTTATCTGATGATGATATACGCTTATTTTCTCTGTGAGCATGCATTTTTTTGTTATGTGTGTATTATTATTATTATTGTCGTTTGTGTGTAGATATATATATACATATATTATATACTCATCTTACTATTATTATTGCCTCAAGCCCTCATAACATATAACACTCCCATTCTAAATTGCATTCTCTCATATTTTTTTTCTCACTCTCATCATCCCATAATCTCATTCCTTTTTTCCTTCCACAAACCTTATCAACACAAAAAAATATATAGACAACGTAGGTATATACAATATACATATGTTATGTTAGGTATATACAATAAACAATGCAATAATATAATGATGCCATATCATGGTATGTACTATTCCATTCTACTCAAATTTCCTTTTGTCTAGGCTACTGATATGTATAATAATAATAGAATAAACAGTGTTTTCAACCACCCGCCGCGCGTCTATAC
>JAITYZ010001464.1:0-25368 GCA_027744595.1 Paronellides praefectus | reverse complement strand
AAAAAAGCCTCACAGTCATTTACCTTATTGCTTCCACCCACGGAAATGTGAACCAGTTAAAATCTCAAAAACAATATATATTCACAAATAAATGCACATTACTTTGTGTAATACATAGAGCTTCAACAATGTACTCTACATCTTATTAGCTTCCTCTTCTACTCAATCTATTAGTTTCTTTTTTCAAGTAAAAAAGCACAATATACACATTAGATACATTCTACTTGACAATAACAAAAGATTGTATACGCTTTAAAGATATATTTTTTCCTTCTCCTTTTTCTCAGGAAGTATTTCATCACAAAGGAACGACAAACGAAAGGAGCATCACAAAAAGCACTTTGCTCACGCTTTTTATCAGTTTTTTATAAACTCTTGCCATGTTTTTTTGTCAATAGAAGGAAGATCTTAAGAAAATAATACACTTTTGGCTCTAAGGACAAAATTGAAAATAGATAATAAAAAAAGAGAAATAAAATATTGCACATCTATCTGAACATTAAAAGATCTAGAACGTCACTCTTTTTGACTCTTTGTACGTACTTTCCAAAAGGGCTCAACAGTAAAAGCCAACCGACTAATTTTTTTTATTTTGCTTTTGACTGTCTTCCAAAAAGAAATACAGCATATAATGTAAGACGGACAGCGTACTTTGATGTATGTAGTGTACATTTTTTTTTTGCAAAAAACACAGCATTTTTGCTTCTACACATCCTCCTCATCATCAAAATCGATTCTTAAAACTATCAAAATATAAAAAAGAGCATGTAATCTTAATGCTAATTCCATATTGCCCTGCTACATCCCTTCTAATATTTATGTCGAGTAGCTAATCTCGAAAATGCATCTCTAATCTTCAAAACAAAAGCATACTTAAGAGATGAGAAGTCTACTGAATATCAATGAGAATTGAGTAGGTATATAGGAGACATCATAAAATATACATCTGGTATACAGTATTTACATTATATCTTAAAGTACATTGAAGTAGTGTTTACCTACAGAGTATTCTACGCACAACAAGATTTCATTTTGGTAATATCATCCATTCCCAAGATTATGTTCTCCTTCTTAGACATAATAACTAACAAAAAACTCTGTTAGTCAAAGTACTTATTTTTCCAACTTACAACACAAGTTTGAGAAAAAAATGTAATCAGAAGTCAATGAACACAACTTTTTTTGTGTGTAAGAAGAAAAAAAGAGAGCATCAGGCAAAAAAAAGATAAGTTAGACAGGCTAGGATGATGAAATGCATTATGAACAGAGGTAGCATAGTAGCAGGAGGAGCAGTAGATCATCCAGAGTAGACACAAACCCATTTGGAGTAAATGCGCTAAGTTTTACACTATATAGTGCATTGTTGTATTAGGTATGTATGTACCATACATACGTACGTCTCTTTATCCTGACACTAACTAAACATATAGGTATATATGTTATGTATGTGGATGGATGGATTATACGTTTGTATTGTGCTTTTTTGTGGTAGATACATATTTCTATAAACAACCCGAAATAATGTCTGATCTTTGGAATTTATCTCCTTTTCATCCAACCTAACCACTAACAACACACCAAGGCAAACCAAGGATTCCGCGAGCCACAATGATTCTCAAGTAATATCATCACACTTCTTTTTTGTGTGTGTGTCTGCTCTTGAGGGAAATGAATGGTGTACATAATGCTGAAGGAAAATAAGATAAAGAAAGTGTCTGACATTCTTCACTTTTCATACATTTTCCCTCTCTTCAAGTATTTTTTTATCTATCATATCAGTCGTCATTTTTACATGCTTACTCTGAAACACACACGTACATAACGTCACACTTTGTTGGTGGTAATAAAAACACTATATATACACATACACACACAACTACCCCGAAAAAAACACTTTCGATTATAAGTGAAACGATTACAAAGCGTCATCATATCATTTCTGCCGTCATCCCCTCAAGAAGAAGTGTTTGGAAGGAGAAAGCAGTATAATAATAGCTGTCTATTGTCAGTGCGCCGTTTTCCCCTACTGGCGCACATTACCACGACTACAATCTCCCGGTACCGGATACAGTGCAAAAATGCCTTTGACACCAAACGGACATTTGTACAAAAACAAGTGGAAAGGAAGCAATGGAGGAAATAAGAAAGGAATAAGTCGGGAGAGAAAAGTAGGAGGAGAACGAGTTTTAGTACTCTGTGAGGAGGAGGATAATTCTGAGGTTGAAGTGAGAAAGGAGAAAATCTGTTTCACGCTGTTTCCTTTTTCGTTTTCATTCTACTTTTTTTTATCCTAATCCTTTATAAAGTTATCGTCTTATCACACTCCCAAAATACTTTGCCGTCAACATAGGTATATATCTTTCCATAATATCTCCATCTATACCCAAACAAGTTATATATACACACACATATACACATTCAATTCATTTTTTTTTCTGGATGCCCTTTTTCTCCCACATCAAGTACAAGTCTATTTTTTTCGACAAAAAAATAGATGATGGAGCAGGAGGAGTTGTTTGAGACAAGCCCTTTTATGAAGTTTTAAAAATATATTGTGCAGTATATCAAAACAAAAGGTTTTTTTGTTTGTTCATCCTAAGTTGGAAACCTCTTTTGTTTTAAATGCCAAGAAAAGGGTATGTATTTTGGTAGTCTATTAAGTAGCACGTATCACAAAATCTTTCTGTAAAAAAAGAAACATGCCCTACGGACTTACAATCACAAATAAATAGAGAGAGAGAGAAACGAATTCTCACACTTGAAGATATACGAGTCAATAAGATTGTTTATGGAGATTTTCTCTACAGACTTTCTCTTCAATGTTCACACTCCTTTTTTCAATATAGTAGCTATACTGTAACAGATCCCTCTTGATTCTTTGAAGAAAATACTTTGTAGTTTAAGCCTTGTTTATATACACGCAGGGCTATGATTCATGATTGGAAAACGTAGATTAGATATACATATATGCTCACGGCTTTATAACACTTTTATAAATATATAACCAATATATACCTATAAATGATAAGACGAATGAAACAATATAATTTGAACTCCTTTATAAAAAAAACAAGTGTATATGTGTAAATATGCATATAGCCAGCATACTTAGGTAATAAGTATGTATATAGGTGGGCGTATATGCATATTATACATGTATTTTATTTCTGTAAGTAGGTATATGAGTTGCCTACCCGCACACCAACAGCTATATAAGGTCCAAATAAACCTTTATGGTGCTATACACTTTTTAGTCGGTTGATTTATCGTTGGAATAAATCTCAGCATGTAACTCGTCAAGAAGGGAACATTTGCCCAAGAAGATTTAGCTGCTTTTCTTTCCTTTGCCTCTGGCCGCTCATTCCTTATTCTCATTTCACTCTTTCTCTCATTCTCTCTCTCTCCTGCTCCTTTTCTTTTCCCCCTTTTAGTATTCCTCTTTTTACTACTTTTGGTGATTTAACAACGTTTTGTTACTCTTACTGGAGACACACTGCTCAAGTCTAATGCACAACTGAGATTGACTTGACATCATTGGAAGGTTTCATACAACATTTGTTAAGCGGTGTGATGGGCAAGGCAGTAAGAAGAATAGCAGAATCATATATAGACAGTGACGTGGGCTAAAACAATTGCATAAAAAAAAGTTACAAGAAGGCGAGCATATGCACTCTGTTGAACAAAAAGAAGTAGCAAATTGGTTACTTTGGCTCAATGACTTCATTTTCCAAGTTTCCCTAATTTGTACAAAGAGAACATATTGCTGTTTTTATATTCTTCCTCTCTCTGCTCTTTCCTGACGTCTGTCTTAAAGAGGAAAATGCAATTGTCTTTTTTTTTGCACATGTGAGTGTCGGAATGAAAAAACTTGCTTGGAAATGATCAATCAAACACGAATATATACATAATATATAGTTCAATGAAATACCTTAGTGAGATATCAATATAGAATGTCATTTATAGTATTTATGCATGTGTCGACGTCGACAATATTGACCCAAAAAGTGTACTACTATACGTTTTTTGTGTCTAGGTATCAAACTGAATGGAATATTCCTGTTTGCCTGACGGAAAGCGGATGTTTCATCATCATCCATTCCCCCACAGAAAAAAGCCCATCAGTCTATGCGTTGCAGATTCGTAGTAATAAGCCAATCTATTGTACAAAATGTATTATAAATATATTATACATATATAAAAATATAGCACATTTGATGTTTCATTTCTCAAAAAGAAAGATGGCCAAAGGACACAATCAAACAAGATTGGATTGAAAGGGTTAAAACGAAACACGAAAAAGTTCTGAAAACTACATACATCTAAAAATCAATGGAGCAAAGATGAAACAAAGAAACAGAAAAGAATATCTACTAGGAAATGAATCCAAAGACAAAAGTCAAAATACAAGACTATCAAGATGATAAATTTACTATTATTTTTTTTTAGTTTTTGAGTACCTATTTTGAGCATCTCGGCACGTTTTAACTTTCGTCATCCCCGTCCCCTATCTCCTGTCATCGATATCGAAGATGGATCTTTATGAATCTTATACATTGTCGATTCAACAAGATTACCACCAGCAAACGAAAACACATATTTTGTAAAAAATAATATTTATTTATATATCGTATCCTGAATAATATACAATTCCCATAGGTCTCGGTTCTCATTCTTTGTAAAAACAAACAAACAAATTGTCATCTTTTAAGAAGGTAACAAGGCAGAAGGCCAAGTATGCAATCAGGTCATATTATCAAAGAGTATAGAATTGTGTAGCAAACCCCATTTTTTTCCTCGTCAGCCCAAACAATTTCTTTTCTTGTTGCAAAAGCTTTTCAGGAAAAAAATACAACATAATAGCAAATAGCAAAGAACCACACACATGAATGCTTACACAGAGCTATACTACCCCAGCACACACACACACACACTCTCTTTTTCTCCACGTCGTCCCTATTCATTCCAGCTAAGAAGAAGTAGTAGCAGAAGCACAATATATTTTATTAGGGCTATTTGAGAGAAGACGCACAGCTAAATTGATGGTACTACAAGTACATGACAGATTGGACTGACAGAAATCTATTTCTCAAGGTTGTCAATACCCCCATGCTACTCTGTGGTCTCCCATCTGAATGGATGAAAATCCCTTTTCTCTTTTGCTGGACTTTTCTTCCCACTTTCTTCCCCTTCATCTTACATCCATCAATTTATCTACCCTAATCTTTACATCTCCAACAATAATATATTCCAGACTATTCCCTTTCAGAGATGGATGAGGAATTGGGGATACAGAAAGAGACACAATCTATGAAAGGAGGATAAACATTTGGATACATTTTATACCTTATTATATATCCACCCTCTTATAACTTTTATCCTTATTCAACCTTTCACGTACTCTCTCTCTCTGCCTGCTTTATTTCCTTGTGACAGCCTTTGAAAAGGATTGACGCAAAAAATGGAATAATATGACACGAGGACACTGTAACTCAAATAATATAAGTATATATTTTTTTCTTGCAATAATAATAATAATAATAATAATTCCAGTGCTATATATGCTCCAAAGATCAAATTACTTGACAACTTATTTTCTATCCTTCTCTCCAGTGTGTGACATAACTCATCCTTTTTGTTACATGAATGAGTGAATACCATAAACGGATTAATAGATGAATCGACATGCCTTTTCCTTTGGATTTTCAATAGGGAAGACGAGGAGAGAGACATGACTTGTTATTTATAAATGGAATAACATACAACTACACAGCAATGTACGTATATGTACATATACTTGTGTGCTAATGCGCTCATACTACGTGCAGTCGTGATTTTTTTTACCTACAAACTTATTTATGCAATCATTTCGCTTTTTTTCTTATGTGCGGTCTGCTCGAGTCTGCGAGTCAGTCAGTCAATCCATATTGCTCGAGGAAATAATATAAATTGCTCGTCTTAGACTAAACTACTTACTTATTATTATTATTATTACTACATACTCCTACATACTATTTCCATTTCTTCTACTTGATTGTCATAATCATTCACATGCGCAAAATGTTATTATAATGCACGAAATCTGGTAAGTAACGAGGAAAATATAAAGCTCTTCTGAAAATTATTATAGTTTTGTTACCGCTTCGATGCTTTTTTACTATGCACTCACTCGCAAAATATGTATGTGTACATATTTCTCGTCTCTATTCACCCACACATATTACCGCTACCACTCACTTTCTATTCCTGTCTCCCATCGTTTTATTATTCGTCTTGTTCAGATCATGAAACTTCATTTCATTTCCCTTTTTCTTTATTATTCCTCGTCCTCCTCCCTTGCTGCCGTCGTCATACTCATACTCTTCTTCCCTCTCTTTCTTGAAAGATGGAATTGACTTTATACATTTTTTTCTCGGCTACTGCAACCAGTCACAACCACCACCACCACTATCACTACGGTCGTATACTTAGCTCTGCCTTTCACTCTCTTTACAGACATAAAAATAGGGATGGTAAAAAATAAAAGAAGAAAACTAAGGAAGCAGAATATAGCTTTGAATGTGAGCCATGTGCTAATAAAGTCGAATTTATTTTGTACGCTTGGATGGCAAAGACTTTCTTTTTGTGTGTCAGGAGTCACACATATGAGGACGACAAAAAATGTTAGAAAAAAGGGAAATTCATTTTTTTCCTACTTCATTCTTCGTCCATTTCTCCGTACTTGTTATGCCGCTCTTTTGCGTGTCCCTTCATTTTTTTCGTGTCTTCATTCCTCTAGCTTGCTTGTGTGAAAAACCCTGCCATGGCGGACGTTTTATAGCTATCATCGAATAATACTATAATAATATACCTTCACATTCCTGTTATGCGACAGCTACAGGCAAAAAAAAACTACAGAGAAAGAAAGCTTTCAGGGAAATGATGATGCTGATTTTGCACAATGTTCAATAAAAGGCTTCATCGAGGTCAGTGCGAGTAGACACACTTTTGTATGAAGGCAAAACGGGAGAAAATCAAAAGTGAAAAAAAGAATAAAAATGAGGAGGAGAAAAATGAAAAGAACCAACAAGGGAGTATATGTGAAAGAGACTTGACGATGTACGTGAGCGATATTATGTGACTTGGACTTTCCGTTTTCTTTATCATATCAACATATTGGTATAGAATATAGTGGGATCCACACAGCATCATATATTTTGTACCGCCAACCAGCAACATCATCCCTGTCACACACTTTTCTTTTATACAAGTCAGGCTTCAAATCACACAAAGTGTATATAAAGTAGACATGCACACTTACATATTTAGATACCTAACTAGATCTTCAAAAGTACAAGGCTTAAGGGAAAGCGACAGCTTCACCTTTTTTGTAAATAAAATAAGAAAAGTACAAAGAGGGAAATTGAAATACATTTTTAGACAGAGAGAGAGAGAGAGAGAAAAAAAGTTTCATGTAATGGTATTTGCCATTGTAAAACTTGACAATATACATAATGGTGATTACAGAGTGTGTTGTGTGTGTTGTGGGGTGTGTAGCCCACAAAAAAAAAGTTGGATGAAACTGAAGTAATCAACAACTATAGTAATTTAGCCAATGGAAAATAACAGTGATAAAGAAAAAGAGCGGTACATTCCACGCTATTTACTGCCCAATTTATGTTATCTAATTTGAATTTAACGGGATTCCGAACCAGGGAAGCATTAAATTACAAAATGAAGTCATCCTCATATATGGTTATATAAAGGATGAAGGTGGTCTGAGGTAAGAGGGGGTTTCCTCTTTGCGGATTTGTGTGGATTTTTGCTTTGTCACATTTACATTGTGATACACTAATGCTTAACTGACATACTTTTTTTACCCAGACAGAAAGAGAGAGAAAAAGAGAAAGAGAAATGTCAATAGTAAAATATCAAAAGGATGTTATTTTGCCTAAAACGAGCTACCATTTTGCTGTAACTTGCCTACATGTGGAATGCATGCACACGTACATATTACTATATACACATAAATGAACATGGAAAATGTTTTATAGAAAATTGATATATAAATATTTGGATGGATTATTTATGTATGAATTATTCAGATAATAATGTACACACTCCTCCGAGGGATTATTTTTTTATACAGGATAAAAGGCCAAAAAATCATATAGACATGCAGGTAGGTACAGTGTCCTACTCACAGTTTTACTCATTTCACCATATCACCAATACTGACAAGAGAGAGAGTTTCAAGAGAGAGCCGTCCCCGGGTTCCATTATTTCATACATATTTTATTTGTATGCTGTCATGAAAGACACTCGAATCATCTGGTTCACCCGCCACCATCACCTCAGCACCACCATAACCGCGACGAACACTACATAATGATACCCTAATTATAGCGGGATCAATGTTTTATGTTACTACTTGTACCTCTCTTCTTTTTAATGTGGTATAAAATGTCAAGTAAAAAATTAGTTATTCACGATAACACACCTCGCCATCTCTCCTCTCTCTCTCTTCTCTTTGCTGAAATGTTATTATAATGCTCGAGGATCAAAGGGAGCTCAACAAGGCAAACGAGTCAAATATGTTTCCTGTTACTTTGCTGCCATGCTGAGAGTCTGTCAACAACATAACAAAACATGAGGCTCTTTAGTAGCACAGCCAGCCTGCGTGTGTGTGTAAAAGGAAAAAGCCTGTCAAGCCCATAAGGCAAAAAATTAAGTACCAAGTTTTGTAGTTAGCAGCATCAGCAGTACTACTACTAGTAATTGTAGTAGTTGAGCCACAGATACATATAAACATTGATGCATACATGGAACAACGCAAGGTTCTATATACATGTTTTTGCACTTGAGCCTAATATTTATACTATTTTTGTGTGAAGTTTGCATTTCTCCACACAGAGCAGAGAAAGGGAAGGGTACCTACATAAGCTTTGCTTGCAAAAAAAACCTTGGTGGTAATACAAAGTTGGTATATAACATTTTTGCTTGAAAAAATAACATGCTAAATCCTTCTAGTAGCTTGGCTCCTTCCCTTGTCTCACAGGTTTGTTTTGGCTCGGCTTTCCCTTGTACTGATGAGCAGCATACTTTTTTTAACCCTTTCTGCATACAAAAAGCTAGAGCTACAGAGAGAGAAAGAGATAGAAAGAGAGAGGAAATGTACACACTGGCCGGCAAAAGACTATATATATTCTTTTTGTTGGTTTTCATTTAATACAACCACATATTACCAAAAAAAACCATATTATTTTTTTTGACTTCGTCTTGTTGATGATGCATGTTTATGTATGTTCATTCGTGACACGAAGAAGGTTGCCTTTCATTACCCAACTTGGTACAATATATTTGTACAATAAATTGGTACGTAGATATGTACATGGATATAAATACAAGTGTTATCATTGAACAAAAAAAGAGCAATCCTTTCCCTCCACGATGAAGGTAAACTCAAAAGCCAAAAAGTTGTGTTTTCAAGCCAAATGGTACACATATTTCGCTGNCAAGCCAAATGGTACACATATTTCGCTGGCTGCAAAGATGATGGTATGGCCTGCATGCACGGTCAAATATATGCACATACAACAATATTACAACTGTACACGAATACTACACAATGTGCATAATAAAAATAACATGACATTACATACTTCATTTTGCATGGGCACATGCTTCCCTCTCTCTTTCCCTGCTGCTGTCTGACAAAGTACATATATAAATATACTTACTCTGTTTCAAATAGTCCCTAAAGAATTTTTTTGCAGAATATAGGGCAGTGTGTGTGTGAGATGAGATGTGATGTACACACAAGGCTAGCCACTTTGTGTTACTGGGCCAAAGTTTTAATGTTATTGCATACGTACCTAAATCGTACATGTAATAGCCAGTGCAAAAAGAAAGAAAGAAAAAAGGCCATTGCGCCAGGGTGGTATAAGGGAATCCTTATGGTAAAATAAATATTAAGATAGCATTCCTGCGGTCTCGCGGATAAAATTTTCAGTGCATACACACGCTACATAGCGATATCAAAATACCACATTTTCATTACCCGAGTGTGTGTGTGTGTGGAGATATCGTTGAAAATTGGAGTTTAGTGGAAACGACCAAGATTCCATGAATGAAAGTAGGTTGAGTCATGTTGCACAAAAACAACTGGTATAAAAGTATGTGGGAAATGCAATGCATTGTTTAGGAAAAAAGCGGCGGCAGTGTCATGAATCTTTGCTGCTTCGCTGCGTTTAAAGTCTTATGGTAAAATAAATATTAAGATAGCATTCCTGCGGTCTCGCGGATAAAATTTTCAGTGCATACACGCTACATAGCGATATCAAATACCACATTTTCATTACCCGACTGTGTGTGTGTGGAGATATCGTTGAAAATTGGAGTTTAGTCGAAACGACCAAGATTCCATGAATGAAAGTGGGTTGAGTCATGTTGCACAAAAACAACTGATATAAAAGTATGTGGGAAATGCAATGCATTGTTTAGGAAAAAAGCGGCGGCAGTGTCATGAATCTTTGCTGCTTCGCTGCGTTTAAAGTAATGTTAAATTACATAAAAACATGAACCTTTTGCACGAATCTTGTTGTAATGGTAGATCCAAGCACATGTCTGATATCCCATTGTATGCATTTGTAACTCTATACTCTTTTGTTAAATTTCACAACTACTGGAATGACTCAGACTGATTGATCATTTCAAATGATCCGGCTCATTTAAAATGCTTTTCAAGATTAACTGCAAGAGTCAGAGAAAGCATGACTTGGTCCTGTTTAATCGCCTCACTGTCTTCTTCAAACCACTATTATTTTATGAAGAAAGGAATATTTTATTTTACTTTTCTACGCTTTGTATTGTGTACCTTCATACGTAAGATCACACATGTTTTCCCAAGTAATGCTACCTATGCATTTTTTATCACTCTCAGGAAAGAATGGTACTCCTAATGACGCTAATGGACCAACAACATTGAACCGTAATAACCGGAGTACCGATGTAGCGTAAATCAACTATGTTATTACTTTTGCTACCTGACAAAACGACAGCCAATGTCCGAAAAAACCTTAAATCACCTCTACACCAATTACCAAATCACCACACGACATCAGGTTCTACAACCCAAAACACCCACCCACAGAGTTCTAGTTTCTTGATTAGGCTGAAAATCAATAGGTACTTAACCCTATGGTTCCCAGTAATACTGGGCCAGCATATTATGTAACACATCAAATACATTTTTAAAAAGTCAACACCAACACACTTTATAATCAATTCAACTGAAAAACAGTAACATTCTGCATCCAGCTTAATCTTTTATGAGTGTACATTGTAGATTACATGTAGAACGTCAAGTTGCGAAAATAAAACATAAAAATGCATTTCACATTTTTGGTGGCAATTCAAATTTTTTACACATGAGCAACCATGCATCACCTTGCGGTACGGTAGCGGGTGCCACTTTGTATTCAAAACTTTTCCTTTCCACCTTTCCTCACATACAATTATGTATGTATTACTTGTCCAAAAAGTAAAATATACGCCCACAAGAAAACTTTAGAATGCGCAAAGATTCTTCAAAAAGAATAGAAAATAAGTATATATACAAATATTTTGTTATGAAATATTACTGCTATTTTAGTTTTTGTTATCTACAGGTTTTCCATCTTTTTATCTCCTGACTACTTGTCTAATTTTTTTTTTCAGTACAAAAATTTCATTTTATTTTTGGTGTATACCTATTCATGGGCTTTTCCCTTTTTCTATTCACTATTCAACATGTTTTTTTGTTAAATGTGTCTAGTGGAGTCACGCTGCCGACTCCTGTCACTTTGTACTTTTAGTCCTATTAAACATCTGAAAAATGGTGTCACTCGTTTTTTATCTCATTTCCTTCTGATAAAATTTCCCTTGCAATTCACAGTGTAGTGTATATGCCTAACCTTATTTATATCAAATTCACATTACATACCCAACTAAACATATACACTGAGAATAGAGCCAGAAAAGGAATGACGATTCTTTAAAAAAAATAGTTTCAACTTTTTTTGTCGCATTTCTTTTGCAAAGGCGTTATCATCAGAAAACATCACGAAATAATGTATTACAAAAAGTGTGTCTGGAACTGGAAAATGAGAGTGTACAAAGATAAAGTTTAGCATATTATTGAGGACAAGTGCAATATAAAGAAAGGGGCTGTTGTGTGGTAGAATGACTAATGATTGGCTTTTTATAATATTTTTCAACTTTTTACTTGAGGGATTTTTGAATCAAAAACATTAACACCAACAAAAGTTAATAATAAAATTACTCTTTTGAGGGAATGAAATGGCCCGAGGGAGGGATGGGCAACGTGAGAAACTTTTAATTTGTTTTCATTTTAAACATTTAGATGCCAGCAAGTAATCCCTAGTGTTTTTGTGTACTTAATTTATTCCCAATTTTCGTTTACTACTTACCAGTTGGAACTGCGTTGGAAATCATAAGAAAATTTACACAAACGGCTCCTTTCCCATGTCCCTGCAAAGTTACTCGACTCCTATCTCCGCCGAATAGGTCAACGTTTTCCTGCAAGACACAAGAAGAAGAAAATGTTATCATTCCAAGATAATTTATTTGATTTCCTTCCCCACCACTGCTACTTCTCTCTAAATGCAATATTATTACCACTAACTATTTTATGCGCGATGGCAATGCTTGATTTTGGTATATAAAAAAATAAATCATATCACAGACAACTTGTATTCCAAAAGCATTGCATTCACGTATTTGATTTGTAACTTTGTGCTTTAAAGATAGTTAATTAATTTAATGACAAAGCCAAAGGGTCGTTTCGCCCTTCTACTTGGGCTATAGAAGAGTGGTGCCCAGCGAGAGGGAGGAAGGACTAGCACCGTAGTTTATCACTTTTGATAAGAGAAGCGCTTTGATTTATGCATGCCCCTAAAACAGAGACAGCCAATTTCTTGTTATAAATATTGTTCAAGGTTCCAAGAATGGTCTTACCTGGACCCACTGAAGGGCAGCAATTTGGTCGAGTAAAGCAAAGTTGAAAGGCAATTTGAAATGTCCATCTGCATCTGCGTTGAGGAAACCTGTAAAATATCCCAACCCAACATAGACTATGACTTGAATTTTAATTAATAATGTACGTGCAGTGCATATACACGCTATAAACATGCATGATGATAAACTTTTTCACTCCCTCAGGTAATCACAACATTGTCGTTATTGCCATCATGTACACATATTTATTATTTTATAGACGAGTATATCATGTACAATGGGATATTTATACACAAAATGATATAAAAGATATGTACAAACTGCAATGAAAAAACTATACACATTTATATATACCTACGTATTATAAACTAATACATAAGAATATATAAATATTTATGCGACAGCATCATCATCGTCGTCGTCGTCGTAATCATTGTATACAGGAAAACATTCCTTTTACTTTCACCCTCGCAGCGTGTCGAATGCATGCACATTCACTCCCACACTCTCTCTCTCACACACACACACGTTCAAAGAAAAAGGTCGACTGAAGAATGAAAAGGTAGTGAAATGTTCATACAGCATAAACACATTTACTTGCTCGATTAACTACGCACGTTTCCTGTGTCCTCCAGAGGAGAAGAAGGATCCGCTGCTGTAAAGGAGAAAGTCTTACCCAAAATTCCTAGTCGATAATTCATGGTGACAACAATAATATTCCCCTGACTGACAAGCATGGAAGGATCGTAAGGGTGGCCTCCTCCGTACCCATAGTCGTCTCCGTGGACAAACACTAATACTGGCAGTTTCCCTTGCGCCCTTCCTTCAGCCACTGAAAATAACAGAAAAAAATAGGAAGTGAAAGCACAGCATGAAACACAACTACTGCGACAACTCGTTCTCTTTCTTCTTGTGTTAAAGAGAGTGTGTGTATATATTGTATACCAATAACACCTGGTGTCTTTCGAGAACACACACAGATATTTTTATTGTAATAAAAAAACAATCTTGTTCGGTTATAGTTACCCAGTACTGTTATTACACAAGCACAGCAATAAAATAAATGCTAAACTTTGTTCCATTTAATACCTCAAAGTAAAAGAAAAAAAATTACAGTATGGCTTTGTGTATCACATTGCTATAAAAATGCTTCTACACGTTTTATTTGTAATTTAAAAGTAAACTTTTTTTGCTTGGACGTTATGGACTCATTTTTACAACGGGGGGCAACAAAGCAAAATGTACAAAATTCACAGAGAGAGAAAGAGAAACTGCATATCTCTCCAACACTTTCCCAATAACCATAGTCGTTTTCAAATCTAATAAAATTTGCAAAAGGATTTCGATTATTACTCGTATAAATCATTGTTACAGGTCTGAGCATTTTATCGCACAACCACCACCACCACCACTATACCCGAGCACAAATAACCCTTTACATATGTGTATTTATGTATGTAACTATATATGCCTGAATGAAGAAATGAAAATGGCTGCCAATAATGCCTTTATTACAATTCGAACTTTCACTTTCCCTCCATTTGCCTGTCATGCCATGTTAAGAGCATGTAGTGTACAGTAAATGGAGGAATGTGAGTCTGTAGTCTTTGTGATATTGTGTTGTTAGGCAGAAAAACATTTAAATGGCCTGAACGTCATCTGTTTCTCACTGTCTACTAAATGGTATACGGCACAAACTGAACCACACACAGACACACACAAAAGCACGCACATAGGTACCCACATTCCCATTTCATATAGCCATTTTCGCATCATCAAAACTCGGTAACTGAGACATAGTTTCCACATCGTTAACTTCAGTGCATGACTCATTAGCTTAATTTTTGTGATTATTACTGGGTTAAACCTCTTTCCTTTATCACATTTTTAGAGAAACATTGTCCTCGTCCCCAATGCTTATTGCCATTGTTATAGGACAGCTTCCCGCGTTTCCCCCTTTTTCTGCACTCTCGAGTCCCGATCTTTTCATTTTCACTCTCTCCACTTCTCCAATGACATGTTTTATTCAGAAAAAGAATGTCAGTTAAAATCCACGAGGAGGGAATGAGAAAGCGAGTGAAAGAGAGAGAGAGAGAAAAGGAGAGGTTCATACTTTTCCTTTTTTCAGTGATACGTATTTTTATGCACGTCCCTTAAGCACACCACTGGGCATATATTATATATGATATATAGTATAATATACATATATACACAGATATATAATAATAAACCTACATATTATACAAGAGTATTTGTGTTGAAGAAATGCAACTGGGAAGACTTGACTTTTCATTTGAGGTGAAGATGACGATGAGAGAATGGATGAAAAGTATAAAGTCTTAAATGTGGAATGAAACGAGATGGGAATACATGCTCGCAAGAAAAATGTAATCCTGTTTTGTATGCGTATGTGCAGGGGAGAGGCACTAGAGTGTTGAGAGACGGGAAAGAGAGAAAGGGAAGAGCGAATAACTAAAAAAAGTGAGGACAGGCGAGTAAACGACAGGAGAATGAAAAAGTAAACGAATAAGTAGAGAAAGAACCAGAAAAAAAGTGGAGAAAGTGTCTAATATGCATAAAACGCTTCCTCATTAAAGCCCCTCGGCGCCTTTCTTTAGTATACACAGTGTCATTCTCCTACTTTCTCATATCATCATCATCCTTCTTCCTCTTTTGCACATATAGACAGCCTGCCTGCATACCGCGATGAGAAGAGGAGAACAGAAAATAAAGGCTCACTTTTTTTCTTCTCATTTTTTTTCTCTCTCTCTCTATTTTATTTTTTCTCCACATCATTCTTTCTCCATTGCTGTTATTTTCATCACAGCAAATAGAAAAAGATGCTACACTGTGAAATTGTAAGCATTTGAGAAGAACACAACAAACAGTGCCGCCAAACATCATTCACTATCTGACTGATTCTCATTCGTCCCGTCATTTATTTATATATCATGCATCACACGATCACATAATGTAATATTTTAAAGGGTTCAACCATAGGGCCATCATCATGTCACAAGAATCCAAGGAGGATAGACGTGACAAGAATCTGTCGCATCCACTCTATCCAAGCGTATATATACATGGTATTGGGATGAGCAAGGGGGGCTGTCATTGTGTACCGGAAAAAAAACAGTTGTGTAAAATGAAGGCATTTCCCCACTCACTAAAATGTAACGTTTACTTTATGTAATTTAACGTGAAGGAATGTAATCAGCATAGAAAAGAAAAGGAGAGTAAGAGATCGCATCACATCATCACTACAGTTTGTGTAAGCCCCGCTAAGAACCAACCCATATACCATATCATCATCCAGCATACATTATACTACAAACTGCGTATAAATTATATATTTCCTTAAATTATATATAGAAATACATTAACATTTACATACGCATGAATGAATGACGCAAGTCTATAAATAAACCGTTGTAACGTAGTAGATAAGATGCTTGGCATGTGCACGCATATCTGGCCCAACCTTCTAGATCAGTAAACACTAAATAGGGCGGGGTAAGGGGATCATTGTCAACCAAAAAATCTTCAAAAAAAAGTTTGAGCAAAAAGTTCGCTGGCGGTACACGTCACATGATTTAGATCATACTTTACGCTTTTTTAAAATATTCGTTGAGCGCTTTCAAATGAGTCGCCATTTTGATATTATAACTCATTTTGCTCCCCCCGGGGGAATAAGGATTATTTGGGCTGATAAAGAATCTTGACCAAACTCTATTCCTAAAGTATTGACTGGTAAGAGCCAAATATAAGAGCCGTAGGCATATATGTAGATATAGAGTACACGGACGGACCAACAGACAGAAGAGAAAATTATTTAAAGTATGGACCAGCAGCACCATTTCATAACTGACTAGACACAAATATTTGTTATAGGCTGAATGACAAGGCTGCAAAGGACAACACCAGCAATTCCGCTTTTATGGCTGAGCTGTTTTCAAAAAGAAAGGTGCAAACCTGTTATGTACCTATGTATATTTTACTATATACATATTAGCTAGAAGTATACACATATAATATCCCTTTTTCACAAAAAAGGCAGCTGTTATACAAGCAAAGTGGTGATTGTGATATCTTTTCCGTACCTGAAATTTTTAGACATTTTGAATGAGACACATTTTGTTGGTGTTGTCCTTAGAAAGAAATGTGATTGTGATACACAAGACCAGGATGACGACGACTAAAGCGTGTGTCCTCTCCTGTCTCGATGGATTTCCATGAAATAAATCTTCTCCCTCTCCTACAACTTTGACTAAGCTAATGGCATGGGTTTTAAAGAGAAAGATTTTTCCGTGTCTTACCATCTTTTGTTCTCTTTGTCTTCCGGATGCTTACGCCTTTCTTACTAACCACCACCACCACCCCTGCTACTATTAAGTACATACTTATTATGTCAACAATAATAGTGTATACCTCCTTTCCTCACACTTTTTTCCCCTACTTGCTAAACCTTCCAAACCAACTTTTTTCCTTGCAAAAGGAAAAAAAGAACGAAGCATTTGGAGTAGCGGTTGTAATAATAAGAAGCAAGTTATTACACATATTTACTCAAGAGCCATGAAATTTCCATCTCTCTCTCAAGTCAGTAGAGCGTCTTACGTACATATTATTTTTTATATACATGCAAAGCAAGTAGACGCACACAACTCGTGTACCACTACTTAAGTTACCATTCTTGGATGGCTTTTTGGTAGCTTCAGGCAAGCCATTTCAGTTTTGTGGAATGAGCCCGTTCGTACATCCAAATAAATGTTGTTGTCTATAAAATAACGAATATTTCCACTACAGCAACTCACCCAATGACTTTATGCGCGATTTTGCATAAATATATATATTTCTAAAATTACTTACAACTTTCTTTTTTTCTCTCTTGACTTCCTCTCTTGCTACCAACTTACTCTTCTTGGTAAAAAAAGTTTACTCTTGTGAGTACACAATGTACATAATAATGTATTTAAATGTTATATACATATATATTTTACAAAGAAAATTATATGCGGTGTGTATATCATTATTTCCTCTTGTATTACTACTACAACTGGTGCTGAAAAAGCAAAAAATAAATATTACCCAACACATCTCACCAAGAAAACGAGAAAGAAAGACAAATGAGGATTTTGGAATATCTTCCAGATGAGACACAATTCAATGCTGTGTATATGTGTGTGTGTATAACTACCAGTTAGTAAGTAAAGCTCAAACTACTACACATACAGCTATTAGTAATATCAAATGTACAAAATTCTATGCAAAAAAGGATGCCGTTTGGCAGACTCCCAGCATTGTATAAATTAATTAAATGCTTAGTGAAATTGCATCATGAGCCAGCAGCAAAAAAACGAATAAGTGAAGAAGTCAGTTCTTTTCCACTTCTTTCTGCTTTAAAGCTTTCCTCTTTCAATTCTACTCTTCTTGTGTGGTAGTGTGTGCGTTCTTGCTCCTTGTTGTATTGTGCTTTGCAACAGAGAACAATAGACTGGAAAACAATTTTTTTCTTGTGGTGCTATTTCGCTAAAGAGAGATTGGGGGCGGAGGGCCGGGCGAAACTTAAAAAAAAGAGAGGAAACAGCAACTACAGAAACATCAGCACCATCATCACTTAACGTATCACTAATAATGCATTAAAACTGAGACAGGGAGAGTGAGAGAGTTAAAAGCGTCTACATACTATACACAAAGTCGAGGTGAAAGTTGAAGCGAGTATGGCGGACATAAAAAAGAAAAGCATATTTTGACTAAAGTCCACTGTGCATAATGTTAGCCAACAGTACATATTTTTGTTGTTGTCCATTAGGTTAACGCACACAGTGAATGGAAATTTCAACCTTATAACTTATAACATCAGATTAAGTTGAGCATATATTCTCTATATATTTTTGTGTACTACAAACGCGGCTGCTGTTTATAATACGTACAAATTTTTGTATTTGTTTGTATCCTGTATGCATACAAGCTTGAAAACTTGTATAAATTCGCCCTCTTTACTCGTTGCTGGCACAGGACTCGAAATGAAACGGTGACCTGAAACGATCTCGCTTCAAGATAAGTCTGGTTATTACTACTGAAACGACGCGAGTGTATCTTTATTATTAGTATATTTTCTCGACGGGTCCTATCATGAAAGTGATATACACTAATCTATTTATTCCACTCCTGTACATAATGGTCGACCTCTCTCTCTCCTTCTCCTCAGAGTATTCACAGTAATTGTATAAAAAAAAGCTCTACACCACTTTTATGTTCAATGTATGAATGAAGTTGAAACAAAATAAGTGTAGGTTGAGTGAGAGAACGCGGTGCCACTTATTATTACAAAGGGAGCACAGGCGGTAATGTCATGATGTGAAACGATATATGCTCTAAACTTTCTCTCTCTTTTACTCCCTCTCTCCATGTCTCTCTTCCTCTTTTTTCCTGGGCAGGAAATTCATGCCAAAAAAGGGCAAAAAGCTTTCCAATTTACCAATTTCCCTGTTACCTTTCCCCCTCTTCCTTTTCTTCCTTCCTGGCTAAAAAATGGCGGTATTTTGTTTCTGATTTTATTGTTTCGCGCAGAACAGTAAACATGATGCATATATACAGGCGAACCTTGGGAAATTAATGTGAGAGAGTGAGTGGGAAACGTATATTTACTGTCATATAAAGAATTAGGCTATCGAGTGTTGTAGACTAAAAGAGTTAGGCATACTATTGTAAACAGTCATCCATTCTCACATTCTTCACATGTAAAAAAAAGTAAAATGCATGTACAAACTTTGCTGCTGCTGCTACTACACACTTCTTCCCTGTTTGTGTCTACAACAAACCCTATGTCAGCTCATACTGCCAAAGACGTCCGCCAGCAGTTTTGGAAAGTGTAAGGCAACTACAGAGTCGCACAACGTATATACATACATATTATATACGTGTGTAATGTAGTATTTAGTTTCACAGAATGAGAGAGAGACAGACATAGAAAGTGGCAGACGAGTAGCAGTGTGTTTCCAGCTCTCCTGCTTTTTCCCTCAGCCTCTGCCCCTGTTGTAAATCTTCCTCAAGTTTTACTTTCTTGTCAAGATGACAAAGTTGCTGGTAGATTGCCGATGCTATTAGCAAGAGTGATTTTTCAATGTGTACGGCAGTTACAATTGTAGATTTTCTCTTTCTCTTCAACCAAAATACTATAGCCTGCTCTCACTCTTTTTTTCTTCTCACTTCTTCAATCTTCTGAACAGCAGCATACACAATAGTAATAGAAAAAAGAGTGTGTTGTGCTAACTCCTAACTGCTACTATTGTGCATATATGCTATGTACACACAACATGATAATTTGTGTGAAGTGTTTGCAAAAACGAAAAAGTGGAGTATATCGAAAAGGGAAGAAGAAGAAGACGATGAAGAATAAATACCTAAATACAATTCAGAAATTCCATCAAATAGACGTATGTACATGCAGGGTGCATGCCTATAATATTTTGTTGTTCACTGACAACAAAACACACAGGCATGCATGTCTGCTGGTAAAATTTTGCTTTAAACTTAAATATAAATTATCCCTGCGCGTACATTTAAAAGATTACGGCTGCATATAGTCTAGATACATATACTATAGTATATTGGGTGACTGAGCATGAAAAGAGTAAGAAAATGGAAAGTTGTAAACTTGTAAAGTGTCTTTCTCAACCCATAAAACATTTGACAAATCCAAAACACAACCCCTTCCTTAACTCCCATTTCCTTATTCTACCGCTGCTGCGCTTGTAAACAATAAATAAAAGTTGCACGTAATACATCTACCTTAATACAAACATACATACATATAATAAAATCCAACAATAAATGATGTATGAATACAAGGATGGTATATAGATATGTGTTTCTCATGCAATTCATTTACTTTCACCCTTTGCATTTTATTTGTAACAAGAAAATTGTTCTTCAAACTTGAAATGCTTTTGCATCAAACACACACACGAGCTATGGTGAATAATTTGGGAATAATATTGTTTATTCCATAGGTTCCTCCACACAAAGTTGACTGTATATACTACCTCCATTTCCTTCTTGTCCAAGTTTTACTTTTTTGCGTGTGTTGTGGGATAAATATATATACACAGAGGAGGACAACAAGCAACTTGGTGTTTTGCAACATGTCGGGAGCGAAGGCAATAAAGAAGCTAATGCCTGAAGTATTTTGTGAATTAATATAGCAATCCTCCTGTCTGACTATCTCTTTTTACATGTGTTAAAGAAAGTTGGATGTTCCCGTTTTCCCTGCTCAACAGAAAAAAGGGGAAAAATGGGAGAGAGGAGAAAAAAGCCTGCACAAGGGTAAAACTTTTTGTCGACACTTGAGAGATCACCAGACAAACAATGCGTCACGTAAAATCGCCTTACTGTGTGTAGGTATATAGGTATATAATGTAGGTAGGCATAATGCACACATATATTATTATGCTCACTGGCAAAAAAAGTTTTTTTTTCGAACACTACAACTACAAGTAACGCTACACACTCGATAACGTACATAAATGTTAGGATGTCGTATTACCGGAGGGTGCTGTAATTTTTTGCTTCATTTATTTATTCTAATATACTTACAAAAACTACAAACATTTTTTATTGTAATCTACAAGTAACGCTACACACTCGATAACGTACATAAATGTTAGGATGTCGTATTACCGGAGGGTGCTGTAATTTTTTGCTTCATTTATTTATTCTAATATACTTACAAAAACTACAAATATTTTTTATTGTAAATTGTTTTAAAATACAGAAATTTCACTACCTACCTAGTATTTTTAAATTTCAAATATCTCGTCATATATTTATCTTTAATGGGTTTAGCAATAAAGGGGCATTGTTCTGTCGGATTCTCTCAACTACTTTTTTATGCAGATTTAGCATCAAAACAGAAATAATTATATATAGCTTGAATGATTTCACTTTCACTGAATATACATCAAATAGCCATTAGGTAAAGGAAAAAATTCTCTCAACTACAGTTTTATGCAGATTTAGCATCAAAACAGAAATAATTATATATAGCTTGAATGATTTCACTTTCACTGAATATACATCAAATAGCCATTAGGTAAAGGAAAAAAAACTCCACAAAAATATGTAAATGTATGTAGCTGCGAGCTATTGAATGCTTTAATCTCATCATGATAATATTTTAAAACACAGGATGTCGAAAGAAAATCTTTGTAGATTTTACAGTTATCTATGTGTACGTACATTATGTATTTTTACAAAAGTTTTGTGTGTGTACATTTTGATATGAAATGTATTTCTGTAAACGCATCAATTACGTAGAAAGCTGAAAAAATTTAATGGCCACTTCAAGATGTTAGGATGGGAAAGGTTCTACTGGCAATCTACAAAGAATAAAATGCGCAATTCGTGGAAGGACCTTGCTTTAATGACATTACACATCTTCGTTTTCACAATCCAAGCAAAGAGTTGGTATTACTTATAATAATCAAATAGGATGTTAATAGCGATTACCAAATGCCTAGATATAATATGTACATGGCCAGATACACACCTGTACTTTTATACGTACCCATATTATATTTATGTACTGTTTAATGTGTTTATGGAAGGTGAACGAGTTTTCTTGAAAATTTTCATTTGATAAATCCAACCTCATAATCTCCCATTCCCATGAAGAGAATTTTAATTAAAATTCGAAAAGGTCGAGTTTTCTTGAAAATTTTCATTTGATAAATCCAACCTCATAATCTCCCATTCCCATGAAGAGAATTTTAATTAAAATTTCGAAAAGGTAATTGAGTGCAAGTCTCAAACAGGTTTTATTAAGCTCCAAAATACTTTTACTCGCAAGGTATTCTAAATAATTATTGTTATTACTCCTTTTAATTAACCCACATTCAACCAAATTACATAACCGCCGAACAAAACTGTCCCCAAGAAAGGTGTGCAAAAGGTCTCATTAGTACATTTTTCTCATAACCATCATTATTATTACTTAGGTAAAAATCTGTTAAAAAGAAAGCCTATTATATATTATTTCATATAAACTCATTTTCCATTCAACGGCAACTACGGTTGTTATTAGTTTGAATGCTCTATTGAGGAAATCCCTTTGATGAAAGCAATTTAGAATCTTCACCCATTTTTATTACTCATTCATGCCTCAAATAATCCTCAAGAATATTTACACGTAGGCATCTAAACGCTTTTTGTTACCCTAAAATCTATTTTACTTGGATCTTTTTTATGTGTGAGCATTTTCAATACAAAACGTTCATCTGCAAACAAACTGAACACATGCATACATTCATACAAGTATACTGGAATGTAGTCTCAATCTATCTCATTAATATACCAAGTCGGTTTTTATACCGACCAAGTTTCTAAATTTGAAGATCCTATCCCTTGATTTTCTGAGTATAGTTTCTTTGCGTTATTCATTGCTAAATGCATGTACGCATTTAATTTGGTGTACGACGTACGTACCAATATACTGACACACATACCTATATACACACACAACTGCTTGTTCTCCTATCTATCTGTAATAATGCACACTTCATTGCTCCTCCTATTCTAAAGAGATCATTATCTTCTTTAATGGCATCACAAGGAAACTGGAACCCTTCACCTTTTCCAATGTAAAAAAAACATGGGATTAAATATAGGAAACGTGATTCCACGGATTTATCGAGATACCTCATTTACGTTGCTATAAACATTTCCCCCAGATTTGGACACTTGTAAGCTCTTCAAACTAAAACTACAAAACTAGAGACTGTTTTTGATCTGCAAAATAATCCGTCTATAGCTATTTTTTCTTGCTTTACTCAGTATTTATCTTTGTGTTGCTTTCTACAGAATCTGTTTTATTTTTCCAAGAAAAGAAGCATATAAAAATGTTCAAGTTAAAGCAAGTGTCAACTTTAGTTGCATTGAATCTTGTATAAAAGACTATTGAATATTTTTAGTGAAGATATATATATGTAGGTTGTTTCGTTTGCGTGAAGACAATCAATGCAGTATTCCGGGGGAAGCTGGGAAAACTTAATTCATTTTGTAGACTGAAAAGACAAGAGAAACGGTGCCGAATTGTTATACTCAATTACAAAAGTTCAACTTTGGGAAAACTATTTGCAATTTTTATTATGCATTAGAAACAAACTCTGTTCTTCCCTATTGAATAACGTATAGCAAGAGCAAACGAAGGAAGACAGAGAGAGAGAAAGAAAGAATATAATAACCTAAAACGCTACTTCGTATAGACTATATGGTATGGTGGTTTGAATGATTGAATCAGGAAATGGGTCTCATTTTGTCCCCTTTGTCTTTTTTTTCAATTGCTTGTGTGACAAAAGAGGTTTTGAGATCCCAGAAAAAGTCAATTTGATACGCCAGATTGGTTGAATTGGTATATTTTTTTAAGTATTGGTTTGCTTGTTTTTGATACTTTTTAGACTAAACAATGGATCCACTGATTTTGGCCGCATTTGTGTGAGTTTGATTTGGTTGTATACAGTGTAAAGAGGCCAAGTCACCAAGAGCATTTCTCCCCTTTAGCTCGGGTCTAGCAAGTGTAGGATTATTTTTCTGTACTTTTTTTGCATTGTAGCAAATTCGGGCAAGTATTTTACTCATGGATTTTCCTTTCAGTGCTACATACCTTCTACATTCTGCAATGTACATGTTATGTGCACACGAATAAGTGTGTGTATGGGAAAGAAAGAGACTGGATTCTATTTCATCCATACTCCTTAACTACAAGCAAAATCCATGAGCACTACAAAGTATTTTTTTCTCAATAAAATACTCCCAAGTACAGTACTCTTTTCATTTTTTTGTCGATATAGGTAAGTAAGCACATTTAATCTATATACTCTAAAGCACACGCACCGAGTCGCAATGCTGTAAGCACATAATCATTATAAGTGAACTTTATCTATTAGTCTACAACGCAGTTATAATATCTATAATATATATTGTATATATGTGTGTAGCTGCTGATTTTGTAGACAGAGAAGTCTGCCATTTCCGTACTCCCTTTCCTCTCGTAATGTGTCCATGATGCAGTGAAGGCTCCATCAAGTTTTACTGATGGCAGCTCTTTAAGCCCCATTTTATTGCGGACTAATTCATTCCATTCCATAATGCGAACACCAGGGTTAATCCTAGAAAATCATTTGTACTCTGCTACACACTACTATGTTTACTACATACTTCATACTATACTCAAAAAACGACTCCCTTATGCTTTCCCTCCAACAACTTTCAGGTTATAAAATAATTGTTATTATTATTACATACTACATATTATATTATTATTAGGTATACGCAACGCTGTATAGCTTATAGAATTGAGCTGTGGGTCTGTACGTTCGT